>VYZR01084928.1:142434-195213 GCA_013400675.1 Oxylabes madagascariensis
GTCGCTGTGTTTAGTCTGAAGTTTAGCCTGAAAAGGATTTACTGTACAGTGATGGAGATACCAGAGGTATTTTCAGGTCCCAGTGGTTAATATGCATAGCTGAACTTCACAGCATGAGAGCCAAGTGGCTAGGTTGAAAAACAATTAAGAAGCTGTATCAGAAAAATAACTGTCTATCTATTAATTTTGTTGTAGTTGTTTTAGGTTTATAGGCTTAAAAGTGGAAAGACACCACTGGTATTTGAGAGCATTTTGTAATAGTTGAGTTGTTCATTTCTTCTCATGTGGGCTACCAATAATTGTGAAGATGGGAGGTTGGAGAAGAGTAGATGATATCTGTAAATTGCAAGTTGGTTCTGTGGGCTTGAAACTTCCATACTGGACTTGCTGCCTGAGAGGTTTGGGGTTTGCTTTATTTTTTTTTAATCTTAATGTGCTCTAAGAAATTGTGTTAAATCAAAGTAGCAACTGAACAGCTACAGCAGACATAGAAGTATACCTCATGTTATGTGTCTCCTTTTTGCAAGAGCTGTTTCACTTAATGTATGCTGGAAGTTTTTCATTTTTTGGTAAGTTCTTCCTTTTCTCTGGGCTTTTCAGTAATAAGGCATGATAGATTATTAACACAGAGATGCACACAATTCTGCAGCATTTCCCAAGTCATCTGATACATGAAATAAAATCTTGGAATGCCTAGCAAGGAATATTAGCATAGGCTTGCTATGTTTAAGAGCTCTCTGTTTTGTCTGACTGATTTGATCAACCTGTCATTCTTGCCTAGAGTCTGTCTTAGTTCTGATGGTCTTTTAGAAAAAGAACATAAGATTTTTCTCAGCTATATCAGGACAGATTTTCAGTTATTGTGCTGATAGAGCATTGCCAAAATTTCAAAGGGTTCCTACATATCAGAGGTCTTTCAGAAGAGTAACTTACCTTTTTTTCCTTTCTATAAAGAGCAGTGCTTTCAAATAAACATCGAATAGTTTCTCCGTGTTGTACTTCTCATTTCTGTTGAAGAATAGATTCATATCGAACGTATTAACAAAGAAATAAGCAATAAACAATCTAATTATTCTGACAGGCTAATAGACATATGTATCTGCCCCAAATCATTTCCTCCTACGCAGGAATTTCTCGAAGTAAAAGGGATTGTTGCTAGTTCTGAACAAGATGTGCTCAGACAACAATTTCAGCACTTGTGGCTGTAGCTACATTTGGTGTAACAGTTTCTAACGCTGGTCATATCTTGTGGTGGGAGACAGTCATTGGTGGATTGGTTTCTCATTTGTTTAAAAAAGACACAACAGGGACTGCCACCCTCACAGCCTTTTGACTACCCCAGTGTGTCAGTTCTCTGTGAGCAGCACTGAAACCCATGGAGTAGCTTCTTCACAATAACATAAATAATATTCAGAAGAGCAAACCCCACCCCATGGTGCCAATGCCTTGTACCTGGCCTTGGAACGATGATGTCCATAGTTACAATCACATTTCAAAAACAGGTGTGCACAAATATTTCCCAGAATTTTCAAGGTTTGGTTGTTCGTAGCCCTAAAAATGACAGTCGTAGTGAACTTGGAGCCAAAAAAAGCTTGTGCAGACCCTCATTTCCATGTAATCACAAGTTTTGGTCAGATCTTCTATGATCCTGTAGCCCTTTGCTCTTTCTGACCCATTCAAAAGCTCTATTTTTATAACTTGCTCAGACTGAATTTTCACAGTGTGCTCCTATGGAGTAACACCTCCTTTTCAGAGCTAATGCTCTTTCTTTTGTTCACCCTTGGGGGAAATTTCTTCAATTTCACTATCCTGTAGATAAGCAAGGATACCAATTTCTGCTTCCTTATCCAATTACTTTAACATATGAATTGTTTTGCTTTGATTATGTCCTGCTACATCCCCAGCACAGTTGTGCACAATATGTGTTGTTCGTCTCCACAGCAAGTGGGTGAGTTAAACATGCACTGACTGTTGTGCAAATAGTTAAAAAATCTATACGTTACATATAGATTTTCTACATTGCCGGAAGCTGTCCTAAATGTTGGTTCACTTGATGTTTCTATACTCTGCCTCTCCTGCTGGTAAAATCCCTGCAGTTTTCTTCTGCTGAGCTTTTTATTGAGTGCAGCTGCTTGTCTCTCTATCTCAGAAAACATTCTGCTGGTTGTGCTTGACATGTATTTTTCAGAAAGTGTCCATTCTACTTTTGAAAGGAAGAGGCAGAGAGATTTTAAAAAATAATAGTTATATAACATTTTCATGGCTGGTATCTGTTATAAAAGTCTAATACTGGATTTCCATATTTATTAAGAAGCTTACAGCTATTTCAAATTAATTGTAAATTAATATTCATAAATTTCAATTACATATCATTAGCTGTACCTATTCTGTGTTAGTGGATTATACACACATGCTAAACGATTTGTTCCTTAGAAATGTTATTTTCCAGCTTTGCTTTCATTTTTGGATTACTACTTACCAATTCTTTCATGTTTCATTTCCTATCTCTGAGATGTTGTTTGCCACTTCCTGAGGTTTTTACCTCATTTATGTGCTCTCAAGAACTGAAAGCATTCTTGTGTATGTGAGGTGATGGAGAGTAGAAATTACACGTTGTGAACCTTCACTGGCTCTGCCTTTTCAGCCTTTCATTCTCGGCCTTTGCTGATTTATATAAAAACAGCCTAAAAAAAAGCCTTCACTTGAGTGGTTAATATTGACACAGCAATTTGACAATAGATGTGACCCAGGTGACAGAAACAACCACCTTAGCAAAACAGTTTGAAAAGCTGCCTGTGCTGGGCAGATGTGCTGCCCAGACATGCTTTTGGCTGGAGTGAATTCAGAGATGGATCAGCCTCGTGTCACAGGGAAACAGGAAATCAGCTGCAAGACTCTCCAGTTGTCACCTCTGTATGTTCAAGGCACCTTCTAGTCACTGGGAAGACTCCTTTGGCTCACTCAGCTTTGGGAATGTTCTTAAGCATAAACTGTGAGCTCTGCATGGTGGAGAATTGGTTTCTGTGTGAGCTCCAACTTCCCCAATGTCCAGGAATGAGAAGGGCACGCCCCTTTCGTTCCTGGATAGTCTGGGCTGGCACCTCCGTTCTCTCATACATAGAATGTAATGCTGGTGTGTTTGTGTATAATCTACTTAAAATGTGGTCTAAGGCAGAAAAACCATTAAAAAATAGTTTAATCTTTAAAACAAGTTGTACTGTATGTGGTTCACAGTGTCAGGGCTGTAGGTGTGGATAAACTTGGAGATCACTGATAAATCAGGAGAAAGCAGCTCAGTTTTCAGGGAGCAGCAGGTGTGCAGGCAGTGACCCCTGGAATAGAGGGGGAAGGCATAGGATGAAATACTTTAAAATGCAGACAGTGTAAGCAATTATCAGGCACTGGAGGATTTGTGAAATAATAATAGTACAAACTGATTCAAAAATACTTTATTTCACTAAAAAGTTGCCCTTTGACTTGTATAAATGGTTTCATTTATTTATATAAATGATGTGGTATTTCACCATTCTATAAAAATAACTGCTGTCTATTTCCAGCTTCAAACGGCACTTAATTGAGGGATACATAGATGAACATAAACTCAGGAACTGGGAGATTGGCTTTCCAGTCATGAAATGTGAGCAGGAAAGGTGACTGTCACCATGGAACAAGACAGAATTGCAGTACAGAGACATCTCCTCTAAGAACAATGTATACAAGCAGAATTCAAAGAAGAGCATGTAATTTGTAGAGAGGGAGAGAGACATTTACAGTGCTGTCATGTGATTGAGTGTACAAAACTAACTCCCCCAAAATAGTCTCTCATTCTCTTCTCCCTCAGATGGTTCCTTTTTTAGTTCTCTTGTGGAAGGCTTGGCAATGGGAAGAGGAAGCTGAGCTGCTACCAATGTCTCATTAAGCAGAGAGCAAAACTGTCATTTCCAGCTGCCTGTTCAGTTTGGAGTGACTTTGCATTCTAGAAAACGAGGCATGTGTTAACAAAATGGCCTTGCTGTGTTATTTTCCTTTCAAAACATGGACCAAAATTAAATCTTATTTTAAAGCATATGGTCTAATTTTATCCTAATTTTGTGTATTAGTTTTTCAGAAAGAAAAAAGCTGGTCTGAAGTTCTTCTTACCTTTTGCCTTGTAAATATTTGTTAATCTGCTTTGTGCCAACAGGAGGAAGTGCCTGGATTTAAACTGAACTTGAGAATTGCTTTATTAGCAGTTGGTTTGTAAAAACAGACTTCTTTGCATTGGCCTGGGTATTTCTGTGTTGCCTTCAGGTTGCACTTACAGATTTCATAGATACTGTCTTGATGCTTTGTGCCTTCCTCAGATTATTCTTTAACTGAAAGTTAACTTGTTGCCCCCTCAGTTGATGTTGTCCCCTTATGGCTGTATCCCATTGGGTCCATTGGTCCTGTTTCACTCCTGGCAGCGTTTCCTGTCCCTTTGAACATTTCCTCTGCTGAAGTCCTATCTATACATGTTGTTGCTGCAAGTTGCCTTTCATTGTGGTTCTTACTATTTAGATCTTTCCTAGCTCCCCATCTCAAATTGCATCCTTTCCAGCATTTTATTTATCATTAAATCAGGAATTTCTGGTGACCTTTCAAATGTTCTTTTTAACATATTGGAGTAGGTGGATATTTGAAAGCTTGGGGGACTGGGGGAACTGTAATAGTTGCAAGTTTACTTTTCCTACTAATTAATGATAAAATCCTCTTGGTTTTCATTATATCTGATTTAAGAAGTGAAAGACAACAGATTTATTAACTATTACAACCTCACTAAGCTATAATGTTTTAGCCAAAACAGTATAAAGCAAAAAAACCCAAAGACTGAGTAATGTTGTGCTGCTGTGGGGTTACAGCACTGGAGAATGCCCTTGTGACACCCCACCTGGGGTGCTGCATCCAGCTTTTCTCCCCCAATGGACCTCTTAGGGCATGTCCAGAAGAGACCATGAAGATGCTCAGAGGACTGGAGCATCTTTGCTATGACACTCTTGGGCTGTTGGGGAAGAGAAGGCTCTGGGAAGACCTTAGAGCATCTTCCAATACCTAAAAGAGCACCTAGAGAGCTGTGCAAGGGCGTTTGACAAGAGCATGAGTGATAACACAAGGGGGAATGGCTTCAAACTGAAAGAGGACAGGGTTAGATTAAATATTGGGAAGAAACTCTTCCCTGTGAGGGTGGTGAGGCCCTGACACAGGTTGTCCAGACAAGCTGTGGATGCCCCTGGGTCCCTGGAAGTGTCCAAGGCCAGGTTGGATGGGGCTAGGAGCAACCTGGGATAGTGGAAAGTGTCCCTGCCCATGGCAGGGGATTGGAGTGAAATGATCTTTGAGGTTCCTTCCAATCTAAACCATTCTTTGAGTCTATAATTTCATCAATGCTTCTAAGGTGAATCCTAGTTGTGCTGTTCTTTAGCACTTTGTTTATTAACAAAATAAACTCTGTTAATCTAGTTTGAGGTGGTAAGGCAAAAATTGTTAAGTGCCTTCTTAGACCGTATATTGTTTTATCTAAATCTTTGTTTTTTCTTCAGGCTCCTGATGCCTCCTGTTGTTATTCAAGGAACCATTTTTTAGGGCAGAAACTTCACAGTGTAGCTGTGTTTATTTCTGAATTTCCCTTTTATGTAGGCGTCTGCTATCTCTGACATTAAAACATCAGTACCAGCCTTCAGCCAGAGAGTATCTTCCATTCCTTACTCAGCTGCATCTTTTTGTGTGTGTGTTGTTGTTTTTCCTCCAAATAAAAAGGACTTGGTTTCAAAGCAGAGTCCTTTGAGTGTTGTTAAATTGCACACCTGCTGACTCATGTAGCACATGTAGCTGTTCAGGAAACAATTGCTCAGTAAGAGTGTTGTTTCTGTTCAGTCGGTGAGTTGATTTGGTTCCAGCACCATGATCATGACTCCACTACCTGTGTTTTCTAACCAACTTTGTGCTGCTCCACCTTTTTTGCTGACTGATGTTCTCTGGCCATTCAAAACTGGAAGTGTTTCCTGCAAACCTGCTGTGTTGGTGCTGGTTTGGAGCAAATTGTTACTGATACAGAGCTGCCAGTAGCTTGTCATCTGATGTGATTGTATGCACTGAAATAACGTTATGCCTCTGAAATGCCTTTCTAAATACAATCAGAAAGATTTATGTCATATAAACAAAGAAGCAGTCAGTGAACGGGATGCATCAGATAAGTAACAGTGGAACGAAAATAGCAAAGATTCTAAAAAATAGTCTTGTGTTGATTTTGTCTATCCAATTGCAACAAAAGCTTTTACTTGGCTTAATTTAATTGATGAAATTATGCTAAATAAAGTATTGCCTATCACTTGTCCTTCAGGCATAACCTTTGTGGGGGTAGGAAAGACTGACCCTTTCTCTTGGGTGCCTGTGCCAGGAGATGGCAAAGACAATGAGAGATGTGACAGAGAAGGGAGTTGTGTGAGGAGCAGGGTCTGGAAGATGTCAGAGAAGAACATGGGAGACAGATACAAACAGAACTTAGGAGAAGACTTCCTTTTTTCCTTCCCTAGGGGCCAGAAGGGCTCTGTGCAGTCTGCCCCAAACCAGGAGGCCAATGCCACTTGTTGGACAAGGGGCAAGACTGGAAGGAGGGACTTGCCCTGTAGGCTTTGGGTGGGAGGATGTGTTTGTTTTCCATGTTATATGAATTTATTTTTGTCATTTCTAACCCAGCATAACTCAGGGATTTTTGTCTCTCAAAACTTGGTTTGCAATGTAATAAGATATAGTTTTAGAAATGCAAAAGCTTTTAGTATGCAAAGTTTAAAGGATGGGAGATAGGCAGTATTAGTTCTGTTAATCTCCACAACCACAAGCCCCACTCATTTCCTGAGAGACTTGCAGCTGAAACGTTCCTCACCTACCTGTCACGCTGATAGAAATCCTTGTTCAGATCACCTGCTCTGGGCATTTCTGCATTTAATAATCTTCCTGATTGCTTCCCAGCTTGCCTCTTGCTTCTGCAGTCTGTTCCTGTGCTCCAAATTACATGATATTTTTATTAGATTTGTTAAATTTTTAAAATTTATTTTGCACTGCATTTAATTTTTGTACCTATTTGTATTTCTTCTCTCAGTGTCTTTCATAACACCCTTAGTTTTGTTCTCTCTTTCTTTTCTCTAATTGTCTTTGCTGTCTCCAGTTTTCTTTACTTTCACTTAGGATTTTTCTTTCTAATACTCCCAAACTGATGAATTCGCCTCTTTTTTAATGGAGAATGGGGAAAAAAAAGATTTGTCATTTGTATTTCCTTGTGAAAGTGTAAACCAAATGGAGAGGGGCAAAGGGGGAAACCTTCCATCTTTCCGGTGGAGAGGGGAGCTGGGAACACTTATGCTGGTCTGTGAGGGTGGCTAATTTTCAAAAACACTATTTCATGGAGATGGAATGGTGCTGAATATGTTCTTTAATTTGATTGAATGTTTTTCTTGCATTTCAATGCTTGGCGGCTCCAGCAAATTTAGGGAAAGTGAGTCCAATCATAATTTCCTGTGTTGGTTCTCTGAAGTTTATGGCTTTGGTGCTGAATTGGTGCTTCTGTTCAGGAGATGGGGACAACTCCAGGGATATGGAGTGATTTGAAACTAAAATATTTCTGAGTTAGGTATAGAAGTTTTAATTTTTGTAAGGTTTCAAGTCTATATTAGAAGTTCAGTTGCTACAATGCACCATGGAGCGTAACTCAAATGCAATCCAGTTTTAAATGCAACACACTGTGAGCCTGCTTTCTGAAGGCTCAATGTAATTTTTATGACAGAACCTTTATATAAGATGATTGCATTTGGCTTAAAACTGAGGCCAGCGGGATTTCTGTGAGTCTGCTGATTTTCTGCTTTCCTCTTACATACATCAAAGTCCTGTCACACAGCAGCCACTTACAGCACATGCACTGGGATTTTCGTTAGCTTCGGAATTAAACATGAAAAAATCTTGAGCAGGGGAACTGCAGGGAATGCCCTGAGAAATGCTGTCTGTGTTCCACTGCTACAGGTCTGGTACTCAGGGATCTCTACTCAGTGAATCCAGGTTGTTCCTGGGGGTCACATAGCCCTGGATTTGTAGCATTGCCAATACTAGAATAATAATGTTTGGTTTAAAGCTACATTTCCTAGAATTATACTTATTGTCACCTTCTTTTTTTTTTTTTTTAATTTACTTTATTGTTTTTATGGTTGAGAAGAAGAATTTAAAAATGTGTTTAAAGTGCTTTTTAAATCAGAACCAAAGAAAAGCAGTTCTTACCCCAAACACTGATTGGTTTTGGGAGCATACACATGGCTCTGCCTGTTTGGGTTGTGTAACTTGGTTGGGATGTGTGTAAAGTTAGAGCAGAGCCCTGACTGGATTACAGCCATTCCTTCTACGTGGGATTTTTAGTGAACAAATGCTGGCAATAACTGAAGTTCTTATTCCAGTATCTCTGACAATTTTCACTGAATTTACATTTCGTCCAGACTTTCTAATAGGTAATTACAGCATTACAGAACAATTCTGTATGGCTCACATGGTGGTTTATATTATAGTCTGCTCAGGAGCTAGATAACATTCTTGCTCAATGATACCAATTCTCCTTTCAGAATTTTGTTAGTACTTCAAAACCTGAGGTGGTTTAGCTCAGCCCTGTAGGTACCAGCTGTTTGTGCTATTTTTTCCTTCTTCAGTTAGGTTTTTGTTCTTCACAGATATGACTGTAACAGTAAAAGGCTTTCTTTTATCTGTTTAAAACTGCTTTGTGCTATATTTAGCTTATCTCCTTGGTGTAAGCAAGTAAGTTATCTTTAACTGCCACTCAGGTAATGCAGCTTCTCGAAGTACATAAAATGACAACCTTCTATGGTGTAATAAATCATGTATTAGTCAGAATCGGGTTACTTTTAAATTGCCAAGAAACGTGCTTGTAGAATGCTCTGAAAGTCTCATATAATTTGTAGGGTCTGTCTTTCTTGTTACTAAATATTTTTAATTTTCCAATTAGAAACAAGTACTTGGAGAATAGTAGACATTTCTGTATCTTAACTTAGCAGGATTGTTTTGAAAGTAGCAGACAGACACCTCCACATGTTTTTCATGCTTTTTTGAGAATGACAAGTCGCATTTCACCACCTGTACTAAACAGACTTGTGCATCTCTGGACATTGGCCTGCATTCTGTGGTTGCTGGTCAGAGCAATATGCTGAAGTGGAAGGTGGAAGCAAATCCTTTAAAGGATTCTGTGCTGACAGGTTCCATGAGCAGCTCCCACAGATGTGGAGCCACACTGGCTGAGTCTCTCCCTGCAGGTTTTGTTACAGAACACTGTCCTGTATTACCTGCTTTCTAAAAGGCTTTTGAAATCTCTAAGAGAGCAAGTTCTCTCTCCTTTATGAGATAAAGGGACCTAAAGTATCTTGTGTTTACATTCTAGCTGTTTTGCAAATGAAAGATATGAGAGTTTCTCACTCTTTTGTGCCATGACACTATCACTCTTGTCTTTCCATCATTGCTTCTAATTATTATTTATTATTAATACAACCCCACAGTTGCAAATTATTGCTTCCTCTCAGTGGGATTTAGAGTTCATCCTAAATTGCTGATTTCTGGAGCCATTTCATTGAGTCTGAGCAAGGGAAGTCCTGGCCTTGATCAGCTGCTGTGATACAACGTCACAGATTTTGGGTTTGTGGATGAGAGGAGAGCAGTGGATGGTGGCTTTTGCTCAATGGTAGCTGGCTTTGACACTTCTTCCCACAGTGCTGCTGTGTTGGGATGCCCCAGGCTGGGTGTGTGGGCCCAGGAGGGTGGTGGGGGTAGCTACTCCCCAGACAGAGGCGAGCAGACGGATCCTTTGCTGTTTTGCAGGCAAGAACTGGGACCTGACAGCGGCTTTGAATGACTATGAGCAGCTGCGGCAGGTGCACACGGCCAACCTGCCCCAGGTGTTCAACGAGGGCAGGTTTTACAAGCAGCAGGAGCCAGAGCAGCCTCCCCAGGTGACCAAGGCCGAGAGGCCCTGCCTGCAAAGGCAGGATGACATCGCCCAAGGTAAGAGCTCCTCTGCAGGGTTTCGGGGGACAGGCGGGTCTCTAACCTGTCTTCTTGGGAGCTGTGCTCGGCTACAGAGAGTGGGAGGCCGTGTGCCAGCAGCCTGTGAGCTGTGCCATTGCCACGGGGCTCAGAGCTGCTGCTAGACCCTATTTTTCATGTTTTGGTGGTTGTGAGCTCTGCCTCAGTTCTGCATGTTGTTTTTTTTAATGTGTGATTGAAATTAAATATGTTGTCGCCAAGCAGTCCTGTGGTACTCGTGAAAGGAGTTAATTGGAGGGTGTCACTCTTGTATATAGTTTTCTGTGCTTATTGAAACAAACAAAAAGGTTTAAAAATCCGTATTTCGCTCTTTGCGTTCTTACAGTGTGTGAATAGGGCATATGAAGACTATGTATAACTTTCAGCTTTAAAATTTCATTCTTTTCTGATTCTACAGAAACTGCCTCCTATCCCCTGCTGAATACAAATTGAAACCTTAAGAAAAATTAGTCAACTACCTCTAACAGTTAATTTCCAGTACAGGATGACAAGCATTAGAATTTGCTTTTTTATTTGCAGACCTCTTATGGGTTTTATTTCAGATCTCTCTCTCTCCAACTGTTGGGTTGCAATTTTTTTCTATGAATTTCTCAAGAAGCTGTAGTTTGCATGAAAATAAATCTGCAGGTCTGACAGCTTGTCATGTAGGCAGATAATAGCAGTAGCCTGGTGATGGTTTTCTGTGCAGCCATTAAAAGGAACACAAGGGCTTCCCTTCTCTTGCTGGCTCTTCCCTCCTATTGAACAGGAAATAGCATCAGTACTTAGGAGTTTCAGTAAAACTTTTTTAAAATTGCTGACTTCCATCAGAAGAAAAGGAACTGTGGTGCTTCTTATGACTCCTTAAAGCACTGAATACAAATAAAGGGAGGAAGAGCAGCACAGTTGATAAAACCATGTCCCTTCAGCCTCTTTGGGATACAGTTTGCACTGAAATGTCCATCTCATGTTTAGTGGGTGCAGTAGGTGGTGTGGGGTACGTCTGGCTTTGACCACCTGGGCTGACAGGAATTTGGCTGCCAACTCAGTGTGTAGCTGAGGACCTCCTGGTCAGAGAGCCACCCCTGACTGACAGGTGGGCCTGGGGGTGCTCAGGGGGAGCAGAGAAGCGAGAGGAGCACCTTGGTTTGCACCAAGGAGGGGAGGATGCAGCCAGCAGGGGAGGGCTGGGCTGGGCTGTGCTGGGAGGGGTGATGGAGTGGCAGCAAGGGGATGTCACATGGAGCTGCTGCCCCGCACTTTAGTGCCCCTCCTTAAGGGATTTAGCTGAGATGTACAGGGAGAAGATACAAATGCAAAATCAAACCTTCTACCCTCTCCCTCAATTTTGGATGATTTAGGGAGTGCAATTTAACTCTGAAGATTAGAAAGACTTTGATCCATTAGAGAAACAAAAATTTCACGAATTGCAAGAAATTTAATTTTAAATAATCATTAGTCAGTTTGAGATGTCTTTAAAACACTATTAGTGATAAGTTATGTTAAAGTAAGCTTTAATTAGGAGTTCAAAACATTAACTGATTATCATCTGTCTGTCAATTAACTTTTCTTCCAATGAATCTTTGAAAACCTGAGATACATCAAGAAAAAATTTTGTAGGAATGTTTGTCTTTCATATTTTGTTACTTTTACTGCTGGTCTGTTTTGCTAGAAGGAGAGTCAAGTTCCTCTGGCTTGCCAAAGGGATCTGTAATAGGAACAAGCAATCTTTTACAGCAGGGAAGTAACCTGAAGAAGGTAGCAAACAAGATGTGAAATAAATTCTGAGCAAAATAAATGTGCATTCACCAAGATCGGCATTGCCAGCCTTTTATGCAGTAGTACAGATGGAACATCTCTTTGGTTTCTCTACAGAAAAGCGTCTTTCCAGAGGAATCTCCCATGCCAGCTCAGCCATAGTCTCCCTCGCTCGCTCACATGTAGCAAATGACTGCAGCAATGAGCAGTTCCCTTTGGAGATGCCCATCTACACATTCCAGCTGCCAGACCTGAGCGTGTACAGCGAGGACTTCAGGAGCTTCATCGAGCGGGACTTGATCGAGCAGGCCACCATGGTTGCATTGGAGCAAGCAGGTGGGTGACCCCTCAGGTGTCTGTCAGCAGCTGGGTGACACCAGGGCTGTCAGTGGGTGGCCAATCCAACATTTGGGTTGGCATTTCTAATCCTGCTTCACGTCCGAAACTTGCACGTCCTGCCTGGGAAATAAAAGGCAGACAGAAAAAGCAGCTACTGTGTTCTTTGCCAAATGACACATATCCCAATCCTCTGTTTCTTTTAAAACATTATAGAAATTATGGTCCAATTTAGTTTATAAAACAAAGAAATTGGGAAAGGAAGGAAAGGACGAATGGGGAAGTCATGCAGTAGACAAGGACATGAGTCTGGATGGTCAGAGGGGGTTGGTACTTCCAGTTCTCATGAGAAAATTAACGTTGCAGTGACTGTGAAAGGAAACATCTTCAAGTTCTGTTGCAGCTTGAGAAAATAGTTTTTAGATATGTATTTTATGTATTTATTATTTTTTTAAATGAGAAACTACATAATTTTAAAGTAATACTTCAGTGTTGCCATGGGGAAAAAAGTGTAGATATTTAAAATTGATGTTAATTCACATCTATTAGTAGTTTAAAGTTTTAAGCCAATTTTGAAGGATATGGAGAAATCTATTTAAAATTAGTATTGGTGCCTTATGAAACAGCAGGAGTGCTAATGAACCATGAAATGAACTCATCTGTATAGTGAAGTGCCCAACTCTGGTGATACAAAAGAGTTGTAAAATCAGATTTCATGGTTGCTTGTGGGATATGGAACAGACCAGTTGGTTTTTGGTGTGTGGTTTGCTGTACTGGCTTGTGTGACACTCTGGATTGACCCGAGATTCATTCTCCAACCCTGGTGCCCTGTGTGAGCCCAAACTGATAAAATGCAGCTCCAGTTTGAGGCAGGAGCTCTGTTAATCTGCTGTCCCACTGAGTACTTATGAGGTGTTGTCATGTTCTCTCTTTTGGCTTTGGTAATTGAAAAGCCAGACATACTTAGATAATAGCCTCAAACAGTATATACTTAAGGAAAAAAAACAAAGCCTACAAACAACCAAAAGAACCCCAAGCAGTGTTCAGAAGGCCTTTTTTGGGGAGAAATAGTGTAAAATAAGGTAGGAGTGCTACCAAGCATCTCTGAAGCATGAAAACTGCAAGTCACCTATCAAGAAAATATATCCAGTTTTTCTAAGAACTAGCTAACCCAAGGAGGACAGGGAAAAAGTAGGATGATTCTCCCTCTGGCAGCTCTGCCAAACCCTCCAAATTCCATAGGGATATCAGAAGATGCCTTGGTACAGAACCATTGTTGACCTACCTGCTTCAGTGCAATTACAGCCTTTAGAGTCTAGTATGAACTAGAGGATCTCAGAGGCTTTCTGACCTTAAAGTTAGAGAATATGTGAATTTAGAGCTGACATCCTCTAATCCATACAGAGCTGGCTGGCTTTGAACTTGAAATGGCTGCAGAAACTATCGAATTTGCTGCCTCTTAGCATTCCTCTTTCCAATCTCTCTGAAAATTAGAATAAATCATTTATTCTTTTTGCACATTAATTAGGACAGTAACTTGACACACACTGGAAAAGTGCCTTCATCCCCAGGGCCTCTTGCATCCTGGAAAGGAGAGGGTTTTACCATTTGAAGTCCTCAGGGTTTTGAGCACAGGTTTCCTTGTAGCCTACATAGACTTAGTTTACTTTGTGAGCATTTCATTCAAATAACCTGGAACTTCCCGGGAAACACTTCTGTATTTCAAGTAAGTTCAACAGATCAAACAGTTTGCTTAAGAAAATCATGTAAGGCTTCATAGAAACAAACCTTTTGCCATTGTTTTAGTTGTAAAAGTATTCAGTTTTCTGCTTATTTTATTTATTTTATTTGTTGTACAAAATGAAGAGAGTGAATTAATAGAAAAGCCACAGAGTATTAGACATTTTATTGTCTACTACCAACAGTTTGACTATGGTTTGGTCAATGACATAAAGAAAACTAAAAGACGAGGTGCATTCCCTGCAAAGAGCCTAAAATCTATTTCAAACCAAATCCCATGAAGGACAGTAGCTTTTGTAGCTAAGGTTGGGGATGTTGTTAAGGGAAGAGGGGAGTGTGCATGTGTATAATACCATGAATTTCAAGAGAAAAGAAATAGGAAAGAGACTGATTAGGCAAAAGGAGGAGGAAATTTGCTAGGAACTAACAGCTTAGTACTCCCAGAGGCTGGACTGGGAGAGCAGAATTGCCACTAACAGTGTCACACGTGGGTTCTGAAGTGACCATATGAGCTGGGTGTCTGTAAAAGCCTGTAATGTTCTTTTTTTTATATGCTTAAACTCTTGCTACCTTGACATCTACATGTGACAGCGTGTCCTGGTTACATCCTATCTGTATGGAAACTCAGAAAAAAATTCCCAATTTACTGCAAAGTGCTGTGTGAGATGATAAAGAAAAGGCCCAGAGAAAGGCAGTGTGACTTAGTCCCCACTGCTGCAGTGTATTATTTACTCCTTAATATGATTGCTTTCCAAATATTCCTCTGAAAGGATAGAATACATCACATCCATAAAACCAGTTTGAGGTTTGTCCATCTTGTAAACTCAACTGTTGATTATTGCCAGAATTGAATGAGGTCAGCTTGTGGGTAACAGGCAGACTCATCTCTGTGAGCTCTGGCAGGAACCGTTGTGGTTCTTCAATAGAGGTACTCGAAGTACTGATAATATTAAATGAAGTCTGTGTGAAAGCAGTTTTATAATTCTAAATATTTTGCTGCAGCAAGTTGATTTTCATTACAGACACATGCTCCCCTGTGTATTGTTAATGTGTGGGTTGACACAAAGAAAGATACAATGAAAACTTCTGCTGTACTGAAGTACTGTGTTTTAAGAAACAGTACAGGCAGAGGAATGGCTGGTCTAACACAGTGTTTTTAACTGAAAGAAAACCCAATTCTCTTGCACTGCTGCAATATCATTTAATACAAATAGTACAAGTATACTGTGTGAAAGTCCAAGAATTGTTTTCCTACACTTTTCTTTCTGTGCTCATGTTTGTGTTTTCTAAGAAGCATTTTATACAGCTGCAGCCGAAGTAAACAGTAATATGCTGTTAAGCCTGGGCTTCTTGTCTCCCAAACCAATCCACCAAAATTGTGGAAATGTTTGATGTCAGTTTTCATTTAAGCTCCATTTTCCTGGTTTTTCCCTAAAGGGACCCACTATAATCACTAGATTTGAAAAATGAAAATGCACCACTTTTTTGTTATAATCCAATAATAAACCCATATCTGCTAATTATTCGGTCAGCCATGAGCTTTGTGATGTTAACCATGCTCCCAAACGCTTTTTGTGGAATGCACTTGATGGATGATCACTTTTATATAAACCTCCTGTTACTCAAAAGATTCATAAACACCAGACTTGGGCATTTCTTACCAACAGATGTTAGTTAATTTGCAAAACAGTGGCACTCATTATTTCCTTAAGTTCTACCTAAGGTGTGTCTGGTTAGAGGTTGTCTAACTATGCTTCACACAGCACCTTGGTGTAACTTATTGCTGAATATGATTCCACCAAAAGATTCTGCTAAAAACAGGTGGCAAGTTGTTATTTCACAGATGCAGGAGTTTCTAAAAATGATCATGTTATTTCCAAAGGCTGTCTAATAGTGCTTTAAATTAAGTTTCTTTATTGCATATTTAATTTAGAACTCAATAAGCCTGTGTGCATTTACAAACCAGCTGCTAAAATCATTTAAGGATTACCAGATGTGCTTATTGATCTGCTATGCATCTTTACAGTGTGGTACTCTTAACCCATTCTGATTAATTGCAATTTAATTCCATAGTTCTAAGTACCCAGAACAAATAACTGGGATACATAATAAGTATTGCTACACTATTTTTCCCCTAATGTGTATTACCTGTAGTTACAAATAAACGTCAATATAATTTTGTAATGAAAACTTATTAATGGAGAAACATTTATTTGTTGCTTGAACTTCCTTCTGTTTTGGGGTTTAACCTTAAGTGCAAGACTGCCTGTACAAATATATAGATGCTATTTCCTCTCAAGAGGAAATGGCGAGAAAAAGTCTGCCTATTGCATTATTCATTCAATTATTCTCTTGTGCATTACCCACAGACCTGCCAAGTCTTGGGAAATGTACCTCCACTCATCCCTGTTAATCATCTGCTCTTCCTCATCCCCAGAGGTGTGGCACAATTACCCCCCTTTGCCTTCTTTCTATTAGAGGTGCTCACATGACCTTTTGACCAGGACTTAACACTCCAGTTTGCTACCACATGGCAACCTGTGTGCCAAAAATTACTTACTTGTAGTGTGGGCGTGGGCAGTGAGAGTCTTCATGGCTTTTTCTTTATCGAATATCTGTCCTTTTGCTGGGCTTTTCCAGAACCCATCTCTGGTTTGTAATCTGTAAAACATGCTTCACATAGCAATGATGGATAAGTGATTCTCTAAGTATTCCCAAAAGAGAAAGGCCACATTCTATACAACACCTCGGGCTATGCTTTGGTGTCATTTTCATTCTCTGATAGTGTAGCTGCTGGTTTTAGTAGACCTAATAATGATTTACACTATGGGAAATGAGAGGAGAATCAGCTGTTGAAACAGTCCATCTGGTTGAAATAATTTACTTAATAGACTTACCTTTATAGTAACATATCTTGATTACCACATACATATTACTTTTGTCTTTTGACATAAGAAAAATTCCTTTATTACCGTAATATAATCTGTCATGCGTGTGTGGGAGGCCAATGTCGATTATGTTTAGGAACTGACAGCAAGGCTCATAATAGTATTAAGGCAATAAACTTGGAAATCCATCCCTGGATGCAGCATATGAGACTGGAAGATGCAGATTAATTAAAGGTGCTCTTTTCTTTTCTAGATCCATGTAGAAAATAATTTATCTGCCTCATTTCTAATCTTTTCACTTTTGACTTCTGCCATTACGTTAAATCTTATTTGCTAAAGAGGATGTTCATGGTTACCCCTCCTGCTCTGTGTTTACCTGCACAGAGCCCTGCTCCCATTCTGGGTTCCTCTCCCCTGTAACAGGTGTTTCCTTTCCAGGACGCCTCAACTGGTGGTCCACGGTGTGCACGAGCTGCAAGCGCCTGCTGCCGCTGGCGACAACGGGTGATGGGAACTGCCTCCTGCATGCTGCCTCTCTAGGTAAGGGACAGTCTGGGCAGGAAACCTTCTGCCAGAAGTATTCACTGCTCTGCTCTAGCCCCAGCCAAAGCTCAGAAACTCCATGAGATCCAAAGATTGGCATTATAAGTCTGATTCTGGAGCAATATGTCCTTCACGTCTCACCGTAGTGTTGTTTCCCTCAAGCATGCCTAAAGCAGGAAAGGAAAAGGTTTCTCAGGATATAAAAGTATAACTGAAACAGTATCCAAACCCATGTATCACAGACATCAGTAATCTGTATTTTCCTTATATTTTTCATGTTCCTGGCCTAACACATCTGGAACAGGCAAATTCCAGGTGCTTCTGCAGGATTGTCCTCATTATGTGCAAGGAATTTCATTCATTCTCTTGATTTTCTTCAGACAGTTCTCTGCTGTTGCAAGAATGCAGTGTCAAGCTATTATCTCTGTTAGTTCCTTGTAGAGTTTAAGCATGTGTGAAACAGCATTTGAGATGAATTAAGATAATTTCCAATTGATAAATGAATTGTTTATACAATATTTTTTTAAGCCTTTCTGCAAATCAGTAGAAACCTGTGAAGCTGAAGGTCTTTGATGTGCTTTCTACATCCTAAACTATTATGAGGAAAGTTAGATTTTTTGCAGTTGCTAAAATCTTCCACCAAAAGTACTCTGAAGAGTGACTTTTTAAAAACACTGGAATTTTTAATATTTTGAAGAGACTCCTCTTGTTGAAAGAATTAGTAAGAAAAGAGGTTTTGCTGTTTCCAAGGATCCTTTTATCTTCGTCTACTTTATTTTGTATGTTAATTGCTGCAAATGTTTGGAGTATTTTGACCTGAACCCAGCAGCTGACAACGTGGTGACTGAAACATGGCTGTCTGTAGGCACAGGACTGGGGACAGCTCTGCTTTCTTTTGGTGTAGGTTACTATTCCCAGCCATATAAAGATGTTTCATTATCTTAAAATGAACTTGCAAGCCTGTGGCTGGTTGTATTTTTAGACTTTCCATCATCTTGAATACTCGTCTCTTCATTTGGGTGTTGAAGCCAAAGGAAACTTCCTGCTGTGTAAGAGCTGGAGCCTTTGGGGGCCCCTGATTCCGAGAGGTGCCTGCAGTGCTCATTAACATCCTTGTGCCTGCTGGCAACTGCAGCTAAAACCAACCTGTGCACTGAATATTCCAAGGCTTGCAGCAAAATTGGAGTTGCCTGCAAGCAAAACACTGAACCAACTCGAATCCTTGGTTGTTGCTAAATCAAAGTTTAAAATGTGTTGGAACTCCCTCTGGTTGTTCATTAGCTTATTTTTGCAATGACGCTTCCTTCTGGAAACCTTAAAAATAGTGAGTGAATTATTTGCCAGGGAGAATTTTCAATTATGTATTAGCTATTTCTATTTCACTGTAGCTTCTTTAAAACTGGTTGTCATCTTGTGCTGCCTTAGGGATGTGGGGATTTCACGACCGGGACCTTGTCTTACGGAAAGCCCTCTATACTATGATGAGAAGTGGAGCTGAAAGGGAAGCACTGAAAAGAAGATGGAGGTGGCAACAGACTCAGCAGAATAAGGAGGTCTGTACGGCCTTGTTAAGACAGCCTTGTTAATATCATTTAGGGTTAAAAGCATTCTTCTGAAGCTTGCTGTGAAATTTTAATTGCTATCAAATTCCTTGTGCTGTCATTTTGTATGGGGAAAGAGATACTTGTATTTGAAATTTTCATACCAGAATGCAAATGTGTTTGTAGCTCTGTGGGTATATCTATGCAAAGTTTTGTGCCTAAAAGGTCTAAGATGCATTTGGAACCTGTAGAAAATTAAATGTGTAATTTAGCTGTCAAAAGCATTTAAAAATGAGTGGATGAAATCCACAAAAGAGAGAGAATCCCATTTAGGAAAGATTTCCCAGAATCGTGAATTAGGATTTTTAGAGCTGTGGCCAAATGTTGAGTGGAACTAAAATCACCTGTAAATTTGGTTTGACTTTTGATTAAAAGCTGTACCTTCAGCATGTTACTATTTCCTGAAGATATCTGTGCCTAAGCAGTGGCTAGAAAAGCCAATTTCAGGAGTAATCCTGAAGGCAAACAAATGAATGTGCTAACTCTACAGTTGGTATTTTAGGTCTTTTAATAAGTTAATATTCTTTCACCTGAGTAGAAATGTTGAACTATTAATGGTCTGAGACACTGAATGGAGCCATGTGCGACACTCAAGGTGGTTGTAACCAGTACTAGAGCTGTGCTTGCAGCGTGCCAGCAGCGCGGTGACGGCGTCTCCTTTGCCCCATAGTCAGGTTTGGTATACACGGAGGAGGAGTGGGAGCGCGAGTGGAACGAGCTGCTCAAGCTGGCGTCCAGCGAGCCACGCACGCATTTCAGCAAGAACGGCGGCACCGGCGGCGGGTGAGTTCAGCTCTCAGCCTTTGTCCTTAGCAGGGAAACAGCACAGCACAGCTGAGTGAAGGTGTTCACAGCACCTCCAAACTGCCTTTGCAACTTGTGCTCTTCTGGCATGGCAGAATTGTCTAAATATCCCAGTATAATATTTAGCATTTTGGTGATGTTTTCTTGTACAGTGACCACACTAACTTGAGGTTACTTTGTGTCCAAAAGAGGCTGGGTTTAATAAATCCTAATAGCTTTGCTTGTGGAACATAGTTTTAAAACATAACAAACATAATCCAACCAACCACCATACACCACAATGTGAACATGTGATTACTATATAACTTGTTTCTCTGCCTCTAATTCAGCTGAGTCACTTTCCCATAGTCCTTTTCTACTTAACTGAAGTAGCAGGCCTGAGCCATGATTTTACAAGAGTAACAAGGCCCTCATTTTGTAAGGTTTTACCTATATGCAACATCTCCCCCTTTCTTTGTTTTTTGTGTGAAGGGTTCATGTACCCTAATGCCAAAGCAGTCTGCACCTGTAAGGTCATTATCTTATTAAAAGTATTAATGATCATCTGCTGGACTCAGGATAAGATACATGGAATACAGATCACAATCAATAAAAACCAGTATTACTTAGCTTTTTTCCAGGAATATATTTGGGAAAAGGTTTGGGATGAAACAGTATCTACAACATTTAAATACCCCTGACCCACATATAGAATCTGCTTTAAATAGCCACTGTGGTAAGCCCCTTGCTTTCAGTGCAGTTACCCCCAAAGGACAGGATTATTGACCAGCCTTCAGAATGCAGAAGCTTTAGTTTTTATGTCTAGTGTTTATCACTAAAAATATGTAGTGTTTGCTTAGTGCATGATTTTCTCTACCTACTGTTTCCCCTGGAGAAAATCATGTGTGATGATAAGTAAACTGACAAAATAAGGCATATTGCACAATGAGAGTAACAAAGTTTGTAGAAAATATTCTTTGGGCTCTGAAAGAATATTTTTGATTTTAAGGATAGATAATTCCAGGAATTCAGGAGAACTTTGCTTAGAAAATTGTCAGCCACAGTATGTCTCATTTTCTTCTATTCTGAAGTGAAAAAAAATATTTTTTTCATTTTAATCTCTAGTTTATTTCCTATGTTTGTAGATATTTTTCTGTTGATGCGTTTCAGTTTTCTAATTCAGTTCAGTTCGTCTTTCTCTTAAATCTGGTCATTCAGCCCCAGTTTTCTCTGACTGGTTCTGTTTCATTCCGTATGTTCCATGTACCACATATTTTCAGTACCTTCCAGTCAGAGATGCCCTCAAATGTTATCTTTGCCAGGCAGTCAACCTTCAGTTCCCAGGTACCTACACAGGGAGTACTACTAGTACATAAATAACCTCTTCATCATAGTTTGCATTTATATTTTTTTCCAATCAAAATAAAGTAAATACATATAGCCAACAGTTAGTTTTTCCTTTGAAATAGTGAAAGATGGATCAGGCAAGAAACTTATCCTATTCAAGATGTGAATGTATACTTCTCTTTACATTCATTCCAAAGACAGAATGAATGTGGCAGAATGAATTATTTTTTCAGTTTAATGAGCCCGTGTTCAAAGTAGGGCTCTTGACAAGGAAAAGGAATATCAAAATAGTATTTTTGAGATGGGGTATATTATGTCCTCTAGTTAGGTGCTATATTAAGCAAGCTTGCACATCAGTCTTTGAACTGTAGATGAGATGTTTTCCTTTGCTGTCAGAATTAGCTAAGCATCAGAAGTTGTATCTGCTTCAAAAGAATTCAGTGACAAACCTAAGGCAGGAATTGTGCTGCCTCATTCACCTACAAAGTTCTTTTAGTAATTTTTCAGACTGATCTATGTGCAAAGGAGATCAGCAGCTAAATTTCCCAGGATTTCTCCTTTGAGAGCACTCTCATTCTGAGGCTGGGAAGTTGGAAAAAGAGAAAAAGGAAACATAGAAAAACCTCGTTCTTAAGTTCTTATTTCCAGCATGTAAAGCAGAGCAAACTTATGAAGCAGATTCTTGTTTTGAAACAGATTTGCACATCTTCCTGTAAATGTAAAAAATTAATTCTAGATTAACATAATTCCTTCATTTATCTCCATTTACAAGCAAAAGCAGGGGCACTGAATTGAAGGAACTGCATTGAAAAAATAAAAATGTCTGGTACCCTGTTTTTTGTTAAGAACCTAACTATTGCCATCCTGCTCCAAAGAAAATTCCAACCCCTTCCTTCACTGTGCAGTTGTCAGTCAGAGCCCGTTCTCCTGTGAGAGTGAATATCACTGTTGTTATTCACTGTTGAATACCCAGGTGCTGTCGTGGTTTGAGCTTCTACAGACCCTGAAAGTGGATGGTGTTTGTACTTATTGTCACCTCCTAACTGTGTCTGTGCTCTTGGCATTATCTTATTAATAAATTCAAGGGACCTAAAATGGGGAAGAAGGGAGGGAATACTGCTGTAATCTTCCTGTGTGTCGTTGGAATTGAGTTTGAGGCAGAAACTCAGAACATTTAAACACGAAGTGCCTCTCAAATGCAACTGTCCTCTGAGGCTTTGGACTTGGTTTGGTATTCAGAGTGCTTCAACAAACAGCTCTTCATACACAACTCCTGCAGCCATGCAAGACCCTCACCTTTTACAGGATTTAGTTTAGACCATTTAACAAGATAATTTAATGAAAATTAAAATTATTTTTATTTGATCTAGTGTCTGTTACAGGGGTGCTATTTCTTTTAAATTGTTTGGTATGGGCAGCAATTATAGGGTGCAGATAGAACTGGTTCATATTTATTGATTATTAGCTGTAGTTTCTAAAGGCTAATACCTCTTTTTATCTGGCCTATTTTCAGTTCACATAAAATACTGAAGCCAAGCACGGCCAAATTGCTGTGCTGATTCAAATATGGAACCCAAAGCATTCACGTTCTGTGTTTCCTTTCCTTTAGTCAATTCAATATACCTTTCTTTCCTTGAAGAATGAAAAAGAATGTTCCACTACTGTGCAATTTCCTGTGTTTGAATTGCAGCCCGTTGCTGACAAACCCTGTAAGGAAATCAAAGGAGAGGTTCCTACACCTACAGCTGCAGCTGTGGTTTGTGCTGGTTTTCATTTGGGGATTGTTAAGCAGGAACAGAAAGGTGTCAGAAATAGAATGGAGGCAAAGTGAGCCCTGAACTCAGATATCATTCTGATCTCCTGCTTCTGGCAAGTCACCAGGTTGAAGAACTTTATCCCTGTCGTGTCATTTCAGTGCGTCTCAGCTGTCTGAGGGCATTGGTATTGTTCTGTGTGAATCCCAAAACAAGCCCTAAACTCGGAATAGCTGTTAGAGTCTGTTGGACTAAAAGTCTGGAGCTGTGTGTGGGGAAGGAAAGCAAGGTTACCATAGGGAGCTGTTAGAAGGAAATCCAAGGACATGAGAACAGATCTTGCTCAGTTTACAGGCGAGAGAGCAGCAGCCAGCCAGGTGGAACAGCAGGGTAGGTGACTTTTCCCTTCCAGCTTTTTGAAAGAGTATTTCTTTCATTCCTGGCTGCAGTACAAATTGGATTTTCCATAAGAGAGTGAGTCTCTTTGGAGTGATGAGACGGTGTCTGCTGTGTTTGGTCTGGAGATACCAGTGGTCCTGTAGGTCAGACTGAATTTTTTTTGTTTGTTTGTTTTTCCTTTTATTAGCAATTTGCTTGTAGAATTGAGATAATTTATATAGTCAGAGTGCTCTGGTTGAGCAAGATTCTGCAATGCAGATTTACATGCTCTTATATAAGTGGATTTCATTATTTCAAGTTAGCTTTACATGAACAGAGGGATTAATTTCAGTTTCTTAAATTTTCTTTGCTTCCATGTTTTATTGACAAAGTTATTTTGTCCACAATTTTCATGGTCATGTAGCCAGCATGCATAAAAGATCCCTGGAAAAAAGTGGAATGATCAGTGGATCAAAGGATGGGGCAGGTTGCTATGGATACTTGTTAATGATGATTTTTCATTCTCATTAATCTTTAGGAAAATTCATACTGAATCCTCGGCAAGTGGCACTGAAATAATATAAAACAGGCCACATGAATTACTGGCAGTGATGGTAGAAAATTGAGCATCGAAAAGGTTTTGTTTTTGTTTGAGAGGCTGTGAACTCTGCTTGGTTGGAGGCACCCAAAGGCTGTCTGGACACAATTCAGGGCTTTGGGCGGCTCTGATGGAGCAGGGGCTGAATAAGGGGTTCCCTAGAGCTCCCTTATGACCTCAGCCACTCTGATCCTGTGGCAGTGAGCAGTGGAAAAGCAGAGACGGGTTTGAAATGTGTGAGTATGATCAGAGATAGTGAATCAAGCAGCGTGGGGATGTGGTATTGAAGAGGAAAAAAGCCCAGTGGAATTTTGGAGTTTGTGCAGTCAGGCATGGCATCAGCTGATGAAAGGGATAGAGATCCCTCTGATACAGCTGTATCTGTTATATGCCTTTCAGTTCTAGAAAGCTCATTAACTAGGAGATGAGGAATAATTAGAGGATGTGAAGGAAAAAATTAGGACTGATAGGCTGGAAGTATTAATGTGAGAAGATAGCTGGAAATCTTTCTGGCATATTTTCTTGCCAATAACATGATTCCCCTGAATTGCTTTGGCTGACAGATTACTCTGAGGTGACAGAATGGACTGCAAATGCTGAAAAGCTGTCACAGCCAGCTGTGGAAAAGAGTTCAGTAAGGAATAGGGGAAAAAATTGCAAAATGGGGAATTTGTTTTGAACACCAGGAAAAATTTCCTGATGAGTCTGGGTAGCGGGAGAAGGGATCCAGGGAAGGAGAGGTGTTCCACTGTTAGACCAGTGAATGTCCTGCACCAGCCTGCTGGTGATCATTTCCACCCTGCTATGCTCCTAGGCTGCGATGAAAGATTTTAAAGAGAAGTTCCAGGGATGGGCTGGATGCTGTCAGACCTCTGAGAGGTTGCTGTGTTAGTCCCACACACTCTGGAGCAGTGACCAGGCACTTCTGCTCTGTTACTGTTCTTCACACAGGCAGAAAATGAACTGCAGTCAGTTCTGGAGGTTCCTGCACAGCTGGCAGGAAGGGGACAGGCGTTGCCTCCATTTAAGAGTGTGCCTGTGACACTTGTATTTGGCTTTGGGTGTATTATATTCTTAAGTGGCAGTCAGCAGTGAATCATCATCTTTACTTTTGTCTGCTTCCCACAACCCTAGCATTTTTCAGTCTTCTTCCATCTAGTTTGTTTTTGTTTTCCAGGCAGAGGCAAAGCTTTGAGATGTGGTGCTGACATTAATGACATTAAGCTGGGAAAACAGAAAGGGGATAACTGAAACCAAAAATCCATTCAATTGTTTATGCAGTCACAGAAGGGCTTGGAAGTGGTCATCTAGAGAAGTGGGGACTTGAACAGGTCTATTCTTGCAGTCCAGATAAAAGAATGACCTGTTTGGTAGAAAATAGACTTTCTAGGTTGGCTTCTAAAGGTACTAGGCATTTCCATCTCCTGGAAGATTGTGGGGATGATCTAAATCGTAGCAATACTAGTTGAACAACTTTTTTTTTTAATGCTGCTATTATTTTATTTACTAAACTGCATTTTCCTTTCCATTTCTTTTTACCTACTTCCGTGATCCAAATGCGGGTTTCAGAAGAGAGGGGATATAAGGGACAGTGAAGAAGAAACAGCTGCTGGGGTGTATCGATGCACCAAAGTCTCATGGTTGGTTCAAGCTGATTCATAAAGTCTTAATGCTGTGTCTTCCAGAGTGGACAATGCAGAAGATCCAGTGTATGAGAGCTTGGAAGAATTCCATGTTTTTGTCTTAGCCCATATCTTGAGAAGACCGATTGTTGTAGTAGCAGACACGATGTTACGAGACTCAGGGGGAGAAGGTAAGAGCTTTTATTAGAGATCCATGCACCTCTGTAAATTGAATCAGTTGTAAACTGACACCAGCAAAAGACCCAGCTGTAACATATCAGTGTTTATGGCAGAGCTGCTGCCTTTTTCTGAGAGAAAAAAAAAAAAGGAAAACACAGAATGATGCTCAATCCAATTCTATTAGATAAAAGTAAAAAAATACAGGATAATTGTATAAGCCTTGCTGAAAACCTCTTTATCCTAGATATTTGCTATTAACTTAAATAACCACCACATTACAGAACACAATACATTTCTGACTGGTCTAAATGTACAAAGCTCTAATTTTGCCATGTTATCTAGGTGCTCTTAAAACTCTGCAGAAATCAATCTAATCTGACTTTGAAAAATTGAATTTTAAATGTGTGTATCTTGGATTTTTGTTTTTGATGACTCTTTTGCAGCTTCCCATTCAAAAGTTTCCAGAATATTTTATTCAGTTTGCACATGTGAGCACACAAACGCTAGATCCGTATGTGGATCCAGCTGGACACTGTTTGAGCAGGACTCAGAGCATTAAATTCATCTCACCTTCTACCATGAACTAACAGAATTCTAATTCATTATAGGGTGTTAATTAAAGGGGGATGTTTGGCTGATTAAAGGAGGATGTTAAGCAGGTGATGAAGTTTACAGAAATTTACTTCCACAGGAAAATACTGCATAATTTCAGTTTCCATTGCAGGTTATGAACTACAAGTAATGGTTGTAGATGATCCTGTAGGTTGTTGAAAAGCTCACCTGAAAGACAGTGCAGTCATTGGTCACAGCCAGAATGAGGGGCTCATGAAGGGAACTCATCTTGCAAATATTTCAGCAATAAAGTCTCATACTTTTGTAGCAAAAGCAAAAATAATTGGTTGGAAACAAAAACATTGAGAGAGTTTTCCCTCCCAAACTTGCTGTTTCCGGTAATTATATATATAAACAAGTGTAGAAGCTTTCAAAGGAAAATTTTGCCCCTCCAGGTGGAGCATCCCATTCAAATTCTACTTGTAGGATTTTTTTGAGTCTTTCCTTATCACATATGCATGTGTATGTACATTCAGATATATACAATGTGTGTGATGAAGTGTGTGGGCTATAAACATGTTTGTAATGTTCCTTATAGAAATCTGTTAATGGAAGGCACAAGCAGAGCATGTTACCCGAAGACCTCACAGTGTATTTACTGATGATTGTTAGAAAATAGTTCTGCCTAGAAGCATTACAGGAAGGTACAACTCTGCTTACATGTGTGAGAGTCATCAAGATTTTGTTATAAGACCATAATAGCTTTACTGAGAAACGATTAGAGCAAGGAAAATAATGTAGGAGCAGAAGGTTTTCCCTATGGTTCTCCATATATTTCCTGACATTTTTATAATGAAATTTTACCTGTTGTTGTGACTCTTTTCTGCATTGATTACTTTAAGCTGCTCTCCTGGAGCTCTGAAGATATTGCAGCACAATTGTTTATACAACTCTTGTCTGTTCTTTCACATAGTTGCAAAAATCTCCTTTTTCTCTCCAGCGTTTGCACCGATACCATTTGGAGGAATCTATTTGCCCCTTGAAGTTCTGCCCAACAGATGCCATTGCTCACCTCTTGTGCTGGCCTATGATCAGGCCCATTTCTCTGCTCTTGTCTCCATGGAACAAAAAGACCAACAGAGAGAGCAAGGTATGCTTTAAACACAGCAATGCTGGCATATATATTGAATACAGTGCACAAAGTACTTTCTTTTACCTGTAGGTGTATTTATCTATCAGAAAGGAAACAGTACTCAGTAAATTTTATTGCTGCATGTTCAGGTGTCTGAGTGGCCTCATCACAAAACAATGGCACAGTCCATTTCTTCCTTTCTAACTATTGGAATAATAGCAACAGACTGACAGGAACTTCACATCTATATACCTTCAGTACCCCAGGTCTTAAAGAGCAATAATGTTACAATAATGTTAAATATCCTTCTTGAGATTAGCAACTGCCTTTCTGTAGGATCTTCCTACACCTGTATTCCCACAGGAAAGGGAGAGAAACCCCTACCAGATATCCACCACAGCATCAGAAACATTAAATACTGACTTTCATGTACAAGTTCATCCAGGTTGATGGCAACATCGGTGAATCAAAGTGGTGGTTTTTTTGTGTGACCTGATTGCACCACTCTTACTTCAGGGCCTTGAATGCACAGGCTTCAGTTGTGTAGAGCAGCAGAGAGCATTTGGCATTTATTCTGGGATGGAGGGAATGCTGTAGCTGTAGCTGCCAAGCCAGCTGCTGTTGGAGACTGCAGCAATCCTGCAGCAACCACAGCACTGCTGTTGTCCTCCATACTGTGACAGCTGGGAAATGGGCTCAGGGATGCTCCAGCAGTGCCTGGGGTTTGCACCTTGTCAGCAGAGCAGCTTTGGCACGTGGCAAGGGAGAGCCACAGTTGTCAAGTGTTAGCAACAGTGGCACAGGCGCCTCAGCACTTGGGCAGATTTGGAGCCATCAGAATGCAGCTTAGAGCTGCACTTTCTCAGAAGCAGCATCCTAGAGAGCCAGACCATCCATAACTTGTAGTATTTGTGCTCTAACCAAGTGTCAGGAGCAGCATCTGAAGGTGTCTGAACTACTGCAGGTACATACACACACATTTAAGCAGCTGCTGAGCTCTCTAGTGGAGGAGACAGTACATCTCTATTTGAGAAATATGTGTGGTCAAACAAATACTGATGTGAATGCCTGAAGTTCTGCTTTGGCACAGAGTTCTGTATCAGATCATTTAAAACACTACTAAAAATAAATATAAAGAGAAAGCACATTAAAATATCCTTGTTGTCTGGAGAGGATTTAAAACACATTTTAACACTTCTTGCACACAGCAGAGCCCCTGGCATTCTGATGGTCACCAGGGGCCCTCTTGTTTTGAAATCCAGTATCTGATTAAAAATGCGTAAATACTTTTATATTAATGCAGTCTCTACTGATGCAGATGTTTTGTGTCTTTGTTTATGGAAAACAGTCTAGGTCTCAGCTGTCCCTGAGATTGCTTCCTTGGCATTGGAGCTTTCCACACTGCCATGCTCTGTCTCAGTAACACTGTGAGAAGCATGGCAGTGGTCTTGAACAGCACCATGTCAGTCTCTGTGTCAGCATTTTATTGTCCTGGCATGTTCAGAAAGAGTTGTTCTTTTTAGATGAATAGTGGCACTTGAGGCATGAGGATGAGAGCTGGGAGGTGCTGTGGCTTCCTTCACAGGACAGAAGGCAGCACAGCCAGCCAGGGAAAGGCAGCAGAGTCCTCACTGTGTGTCTCACACTGCCATGGACCAACCAGCAGCTGTTGCTTGTCACTTACCCCATCTGTTGGAATTAGGGCTGGGAGACTGCTCTTGGGGTAGTGTAGTTCCAGCTGGAGAACCACAGCCAAGTGGGACTAACACAGAGCAAAGCTGCAGACCTTGCTGGGTGTCAGGGAGGCGCTGCACTCTGTGGGGTTTGCTTTAGAAATGAATGGGGTGGACCCTGCTTGCAGTTATGACATAAAAATACTTTTCTCTCAGGAACCTGGGGAAATCTTAAATTAAACCCCAGCTATCAAATAAAGTTCCCTGAGAGAGGAAATCTCTTGCACTGAGGACAGAATTTTCCAAGTCCCTCACTTTAGCAGATTTGTTTTCCATGAAAACAGCAGTGCTTCACATCAGCCTCAGACTATACCTTAGAATGGGGATACAGTCAGCACTCGACTCAGCAAACACATTTCTGACACTCAGAATGTGTACAGGAGCTAAGACAACAGTCACTTGCTACAATCAGCTCTAAGCTTTGTTTTTTTACTTAACTTTGTATTTTAATAAAATGGAATATCACTAAGCATTTTAATAGGTATTTTCAGTATCAGTAGAAATAGCAAGCTTTAAAAAGAATTATTTAATTTTTTTAATTAAAAAAATATTTATTTAGCTATGTGAAAATTAGTTAGTTTAAAGCTGCCCATGGAGAAGAAAGTCACATTTACTTCTTGAAGTTTCTATCCCAAAAAGAGACTGCTTCAACTCTCTGGCAGTTCTTTGCTCCCAGCTTTCCATCATCACCTGTCCTAGGATTACATTCACATTTCTTTACCAGGCTGTACCTGTAAAGCCAGGTGCTACCAGAAGGGAACTGCTGAGTTGTAAACTTACAACATTACTTTTCCTAAGTTGCCTTCTTCCTTTAAATGGTTGAGGTGTTGCGCTGCCAGGTCAAATGTCAGTCCAGTCCGTGCCTGCTGGTAACTCACTTAATTGTCAGAATATGCATTTTCCTTGTGAAACATGTTCAGTCAATTGTTTTCTCAGTTATTCCAACCTCTTTGTTGCAATAATTTTATCGAATGCATTAGGGTAAGCCCTCATATTACACCAGGGAGCGTTAAAGTGTGTTCATCTGTCGCATCTGCTGTACATGTGCGATGTTCCGGCGCCGCAGGACGTTGCGGTGTGTTCTGAGCTGCAGCCTTGGGCTCCCTGCCCGTGCCCCCGGAGTTCCCCGAGGCGGTGCAGCGCCGTGCAGCGGTGCAGCGCCGTGCAGCGCTGCAGTCCGTGCCGCTGCATTGGGGGAGCGGCGCTGCCGGGGCTGCGGCTCCTGCGGAGCGCGGCATTTCCGGGCGCGGCCGCCAGGGGGCGGCGCCCCGCGGCTTTCGGGCCCGGGGCCTTCCTGGGCAGCGGAGCCGGGAGCGGGAGCGGGATCGGCCCCGGGAGCGGGAACGGGATCGGCCCCGGGAGCGGGGCCACCGAGCCGCCGCGGGTGCCGGAGCGAGCGAACAGTGTGTGTGCGACCGAACTGCTGCGCCGCCGCCCTGACAGCGCGCGTTTGCTGAACGCAGAAAGGGTTACAAACAGCACAGAACCCCTAGTGCGGTCAGGGTTCTGTAACCGAGTGCCGCGATGTTTGTCCGGGCGGCTTCTCCAGGTTTCTTTGCCCTTGGATTGTCTGGAATGAATACCCAGGGCAAGTCCTGAAGGGTTCTAGTGCAGAAAGCTGAATGCCTTGAGTGGCTCTCAGAGGAGCAGCAGTGATCTGCACCGTGCTGAGGATCCTACCCAGGCCCTCGACAGCTTTTACTTGTTTTCCTAATCAAATGGAAGCGAATCGATGTCTTTAATTAAAACTGACGTTGCTTTATTTCTCAGTCTCTTGCTGGTGATAAATGATAGACACTCTGTGACATCTGAGTGTGGTCCCTGCATGCTGAGTATAACGCAGTCATTACGAGGCAGAGTCATTAGGGCAGAGCCCGAGCACAGAGGGAAAGAGCAGAAGAGCAGAACTGCTGGGCAGCAGTGCTGGGCTGTAAGAACAATAATGGCCTTTGCACTGCACTCACTCATAGGCCTCAAACTGACCTCTTAACCCAGATGTGTGTTGATCTCCGCTCTTCAATTATGTTAATTCAATTTGAATCCAAAATCACTGTAGCTGCCTCCTGCTTTGTTTCTTAATGCTGATATCAATATATATTTTATTTCTTTGACAGCACAAAAGTACTAAACTGAAAAGACAAAATAATTAACAAACATGTGAACCTCTGATTCTAAGACATAAGCAGGAATATTGCAACATTTTATTGCTTTCTGCTATTCTAATGGCTCTGTCTCCAGGAAATGTTGATTGTAGAGTACAAATGGCCATGTGGTGCTCTCCAGAGGTCTCCCCTCCTCCACAGGTGACTGTCGTTCACTCCAGGAGCAATCAGTGTATTAACCTCTCCCTCTTTTATTGCACAAACATGAAAACAGGCAAATGGAGCCCAGTATAAATCATTTGTGGTGCTCTGGATGAGGCAATTCTGCAGCACAAATTCTGCCCTTCTCGAAGCAGCGATTCTGCTTTTCACAGCTGAGTCTTTTCTTCTTTTTGTAATTTTTGTTCCCCCCACCCCAATCCTTGTTTCTTCTCTGCTTCAGCGGTGATCCCCCTGACTGACTCTGAACACAAGTTACTGCCTTTGCACTTTGCGGTCGATCCTGGGAAAGACTGGGAGTGGGGAAAAGATGACAATGATAACACCAGACTGGCCAAGTAAGACCTTTCTGTAACTTCAGTGTTAAGCAGTAAAATGTCTTGAGCTGTACCTGGTTGGAGTACTGGGAGAACTGCTAACAGCAAGGGCTTGGTTCGTGTGCTCTGCTTACATGGCAGAAGACATGGGGGGGTCTTCAGCTGACACAATCAGGCTGCTGTTACATCTCTCCCTGTTAGGAAGTATTGCTTTTTCTTTCAGGCTTTTTGACTGCTTGTTCCCTTCTTTTTTATCTTTAGTTTGATTCTGTCTCTTGAGGCAAAGCTTAATCTTCTGCACAGCTACATGAATGTAACCTGGATCCGCATCCCATCTGAGACACGGGTAAGGTAAACTTCCCCCTTGGTCCCACAGCGTGGGAGATACAAGGCACCATAGGACAGGCTGCCTGCAGACACCTCAGTGTGCTGGCACCAGGGACAGTCCTCACGGCTCAGGGACACCAAGCAGGCTTACAGATTTTTCTGGTTGTTTTAATAACACTGTTGCTTTTGTATTTTTTGCTGAAATGTGTCTTCTAGCCTAATTTTTCTGTTATATATTTCAGTAGTTTGTGTAATTTAAAGAAATCTTTTCTCACCATTGTTTTCTCAGAACTTTGTCTTGCTCTTCTGATGCCACTGTTAGGTCACCAATTTCTTTCTGAGAATGTGTTTGCACCTGTGAACAGCTCCCAGTTTAGAGTGGCTGACAGTAGGCCACAAACTGGCACTGAACTGGAGCCTGCCTCTTCCAGAGAGCTGTTTTAGAGCCGTGCCCAGCTGGCACTGAGTCAGCTACAAATTTCTCTGCAAATTGCATTGAATAGATGGAGGGGTTGGGCTGGAGGCAAAAGGTTGCTAGGAGAGGATGGAGGTGATTTAGACAGCCTACACAGACGGAGTTTGAACAGAGAAACAGAACACAAAAGGAGAAAGTATTTTAACAAGCTGCAAGAGGGGAAAAATCCATTTTTCTGCAGTAGTAGCTACCACATCAGAAAAAGGAGATGTCCTGCAGTTGTACGTGGTGAGCCCTTGTGGAACCTGGATTTCCTCTCCCTGCTCACATTTGCTGCATGAGCACAGTGAGGTCATTGTGGCACTTTCCCCTCTGCTCTGTGGGAATAACACCTCCACTCCCAACTGGGTGTTGGGGTGCTCAGGGCTTCCTGGGAGAGAGGACATGTAAGTACCCAGGGACAGAGGCAGGCAGGGATTTCTATACCAGAAGTTTATAGATGTACAGAGCTTACCCCTCCCCATGTCCTTGTAGTCAGTGGAGAGGTTCAGATTTATCCCTTAGCAGATTTTAGCTTCATGGTGCCTGAAGGCAAGGCTGTTCTGCAGGAGTACATGAAAAAAGTCCCATGTTAAAGTACCCTAGGATCCATGTTATTGCATTTTCAAGGAAGGTGTTTTATCATGTTATCTAAAATATAAAGTGGACCTCAGACTCATGACCAGTTGTATTCCTCAGCCTACTAGCTTGAGTTTAATGTCTGATATTTCAGATGAGACATTTAGCTCTCGTGCATCGTACCTTTGATTTTCATGCACCAGAGACCTAAATAAATAAAAGTCAATTTAAATAAGCTGGGTTTTGAGCATAATCGATTTTGAAATGCTGCTGCACACAGGTTTGTGTGTTGTATCCTCCTCACAGCTTTCAGCAGCAGCTCATTCCCCTTCCATCACATCCTCCCCAGCTCCTTTCCCCTGGGCTGAGGGCAGCCTGCACTGCTGATCCTCCCTGTCCTGGCTCACTGGGGCAGGAGGGGACTCGCTTCCCCCATGACTCAGGCATTGACTTTCACTGAGTGACTGACCTCTATTCTACAAATGTGCCTGAAATGAGCCAGAAGCTACTCTAGGAACAAGCAAAATACATAGTAAGCACAGCCAGAAAAGCTTTATTTAGTGATGAAACCAGTCAAAAATGTCAGTGCGTAAATTTAAAAATATATTTAAAATCAGTGTCAAAATCTGTATTGAATTCGGGGTGGGTATTTTTGCACCAGTTCCTGTATGAAATGGATTTTGCTGTATCTAATTATAATTCCTTTTCCATAGCAGGCCCCTTTGGCTCAACCAGAATCCCCTACAGCTTCCGCTGGAGAAGACGTGCAGTCTCTGGCTGACTCAATGGACTCAGACCGAGATTCCATCTGTAGTAATTCCAATGGCAATAATGGCAAAAACGGTAAAGAAAAAGAAAAGGACAAACAAAGGAAAGATAAAGACAAAACCAGGACGGATTCAGTTGCCAATAAAATAGGAAGCCTCAGTAAAACCCTGGGAATTAAACTGAAAAAGAACATGGGTGGTCTTGGAGGTCTGGTGCACGGGAAGATGAGCAAAACCAATTCAGGGAATGGAAAAAATGGTGATACAGTAGAGAAAGTCAAAGAGAAGAAGTCCAAGTCTCGCAAAGGGAGCAAAGAGGAATCTGGACAGTCTGCGAGCACGTCTCCCTCCGAAAAGACCACTCCATCTCCTACTGACAGAGCCAGCAGCTCCCCCACTGAAAAGGTGAACATTAAACCTTTCTCTGACAAGCAGTCTGACCCGTGGAAGTACAGCACAGACGTGAAACTCAGCCTAAATATTTTGAGAGCTGCCATGCAGGGTGAACGAAAGTTTATTTTTGCAGGCCTGCTCCTGACCAGTCACAGGCATCAGTTCCACGAGGAGATGATCGGCTATTACCTGACCAGTGCCCAGGAGCGCTTCAATGCAGAGCAGGAACAGAAAAGAAAGGAAGCTGAGAAAAAGGCCGCACTGAATGGCTCCTCTAGCAGGAAACTGGAGCCAGAAGCATTTTCAAAAGAAAAACTAGAACCATCTCCTCAGGATAGGGCATCACCCGTCTTGCCTCAAAGCCATACGACTCAACTGGTTTTAAAATTTAAAGACCGCACTAGTCCCACTCCCGGGTCCTTTTCTTCACCCAGCAACGGTGCCAAGAAGAGCGGCCCCATCCCAGTGTCTGCCCACTATAGCCATACCCCCCCCGTGCAAAGGCAAAGTGTCATCCATTTGCATGACGTCAACTCCAAGCCATCGAGCTTCCAGGACGATACCTACAAGCCAGTGGTTGGCACGCTGAAAACCTGTGCCACCTACCCCCAGCAGAACAGATCGCTGTCCTCACAGAGCTACAGCCCCGCGCGCCTGCCCGGCATGCGCACCGTGAACACGGTGGAGTCGCTGAGCTTCGCCAGGCCGGCCGAACACAAGTCCCAGACCTACACAAACGGCTTCAACACCGGGGACATCAGAGACTGCTTAGAGTACGCCGACGAGGACGCTCCTCAGAGCTGGCTGAACAATGACAAAAACCAAGGCAGAAGCACAGTTTGCCCAATATATTCCATCCAGCAGAACCGCTGTAAGAAGGAGAACTGTTCCTTTTATGGTCGTCCTGAGACTGAAAATTACTGTTCCTACTGCTACAAAGAGGAGTTAAAGCGCAGGGAGAGGGACAGCAAGGGACACAGGCATTGAGGATTCTTCCATGACTACTTAGTTTTATCATTTTCTTACTTACAAAGTAAACAGTGTTGGATTGCGGTAAAAGGAATCCTTAAAAAAGAATAAAGGATTGATGAGTAAATAGTGTCTAGCTCTTCGCTTTTCCAGGGCAACGAGGAAACAATAGGAATAAGTTATCATAAAAAAAGTGTTATTTTCCATTTTGTCAGTGTCTTTTTTACATATACTGGTAAGCTGAAGGGTTGTTTACTCCTTTGTCAGTGCTGTGTATATGTTTGGTCAAAAATTTACTAATGGTGCCTGAATTTACACTGACATCACTCAGGTAGTAGAATGATAGGGGAAAGTCATACTAGTGAAGATGTGGTGTTGTAGTAGGTTAGTATCTGCCTTGCAGACATTTGAAATGATATGGCTATTATTGAGAGTATTTTTTCCTCAGTAAAACCTAAATTTTTCATAGCCTTTTTTTTCAGGAGGGTAGTGATTTTGCATAGTGCACATTTTTAACATGGCAGCATATTGCATTGCTACTAACGTTTGTATATTTCAGTCTGGAATTGAATACTGGAAAAATGGGAGTGAAAGGTCTGAATTCATGAGGGCTGTAGCTTGTCCTAATTTTAAGTTCTTGCCAATTATTTCTAAATTTTCATTTTAAAAAAAATAGTTTTGAGCCACTTTTACTTGCACTGAGTTTTTAAACAGGTTTTATAAGAAAATTCAATATGACTTCATGACCCCAAGCCCCCCACACAGTATGGTTTTACACACCTGAATTCCAGCAGTATTTTCGTTGATGTTAAAATGCAGAGAAATATTACAATAAAACTAAAATATAAAAAAATTACTAGATATGGAAAATTTGATGACCAGCTAGGAAATTTAGGATCATTTTAGACTGCTTGCCAAAACCAATGTAATGCATCAATTTATTCCCTTAGCTAGTGTACAAACCTAATCATTATTTACTTATTCCTTCTGAACATTATTGAGTGATACTTATTGCAAATGTAATTACTTGAGCCTTTCTTGAAGGCTGTTGGCTCCACCTCTTTTCAAGTCTTCTCCTTGGGTGAGTCATCTCCTCCCCAGGAGGCTCCCAGATGGCTGTAAAATGCCTCCAGCAGGAATGGCAGCTCCTAGCACAGATTTGCACAAGTCTGAGATCCAAATATTTACGTAAGTGTTTGCAGTACTTTGGAAAATAAAACTTCACTCACAGAAACACTTCTGCAAAGCAGACACCGCAGATACTGCTGAGGTAGATGGATGACACGAGGAAGTTTTCTGGGATACAGGACTGGGTTTGCTCCCCTCCACCATCAGCTGGCAGAATGCGGTAGCAGGAGCTCTTTGGTGTTGTTACCCTTCTCAACAATGGCTCATTTTAAGAGCCAATTTTGCATAACAGGCGAAGTCCGGCCTTCAGGGCTGCTGACTCTGCCCCCTCAAGGTGCAGAACAGGAATTCTGTCTTCCTCATTAGGGAATAACAGGCCCACACAGGAAAGATTCTTTGCCAAAGAGTCTTCGCTTCTGATTATTTTTGCGCTGCAGCCCAATTTTAATTCTTGACATGGGTGGCACCGTTGCATACGGTCAATCCTAATTAACCCTGAAACCAAGCCTAAAGTCCCCTGTGAAACAAGATGCACCAACTTCTGCTGCTGTGTCCTGGCTTTCAGAAAAAGCACGTGAGCTTTTTCCAGTGTCCCAAATTGGTAGAACTGAGCACATACTTAAAATTGACTATATTTTTAGGTTTTCTGCTGAATGAGAGGTTTGAAAATAAGTCCCTTGGTCACTTCTATAAAAAGTTAGGGTCTTTGCCATGTTAGCTGTTCCATGAATCCAGACCTGTACTTCATATTCCTTGCTGTATACTGAGCATACACTGACTCTTACTGAACTTGCATTCCTTCATGAAAGGGAAATATTGGTATTTGTTAAAAATCCATGTGACTTCTCTCCTTAAGGTAAGCACCTTCCAAATCCCGAGTCTCCTGTGGCATACACTGGTAAGCAGTGTCCTGTTTTGCTTTGCTGTTGTGATTATTACATTTAAGTTCTAATTGTCAAAGAAAACTGGGATTGCAAATTATGGTAAAACACGCCAGACCATGTTAAAAGAAATTAAATATTCTTCTTGATTGTATTTGCTGCTGAGACTGAGGAAACTGTCAGGATGAAACAGAAATATTTAAGAATTCTTAGGGCATTAGAGTAGCAGTAGTGTGTGATACTGTATTTCTGTGTAAAGTTGTGCTTGAGAAATGCTACATTAGCAGCAAACCACATCAGCCCATGTATTTAAGTGTTACATCCTTTCTGAATGGGGAAAAAGGTGGTACATACGTAAAAATAAGCAATTACCATGAGATTTTGCTGATTCCCATATTCATAGGATTTGTTTCTACAGTATGTTTTAAGATCTTCTCATAAAAGAAAGAGATTTACAACTGGTCAACATTTAGGTAAATTACTCTGTTCTGAATTATTGAATACATTGTACTTGTGCATTAGATTATTTTGAAAAATTAATCGGTCTTGTCTGTCGAGGATACCGAACCCAAGTGTTCATTATCATCCTCAGGACACTCAGATATTTCCATAAATATTTACCTCTACAGGATTGCTCACTTTAAAATATCTGTTGTATGAAATACTGACAGAAGCCTTTTTAGTTGTGCCCATTTCCTTAGAATCTTGTTGTTGGGGTATCTTTCAATAATTTTCTAATTGCTGTTTTCTTCTAGAATTCTCTTCTGTTTCTGAGCTATTTGTGGCAGCTGTGCCATAGTTGTCATTAAACAGAGCAAGCATGCAGGAACTGTGCCCCCTCCTGAAGAAGTGTTGTTCCATTAAACGAAGACTGTAGCTATAGAAGAAAATTTTCTACCTATTTTTTTAGAGAGACTTCCCAACTGCTCATGAGTTGCATTCACCAGCTCTGAAGGACATTGTGTCATTCCTTAGCTACATGCTAGAGGTGATTACCTTGGTATTTTTCTGTTGTACTGTATGCTAACCTCTGAGTGCTCTTTTGGGTTATTTTTCCTGACAATTGGAAGTGTCTGCAGCCCGCAGGCCAGCCAGCCCTGTTCCCAATGTGCTCTCTACACCCTCCAGAGCTGTAGGGTTCCCACAGAGTCCCAGATGTGGAGGAATCAGCTTTGCTTTGGAGGGACCCTGCTCATTCCTTCTGTTAGCCCGAGTGGCTGCAATGCACACAGGTATTTTTGAATTGGTATGTGCTTCCCCCCACTCTCATCTTGATAGTTATTCAGCATTTGTCTCTGTAGTCCAGATTTCAGAAGTACCAAGTAAATACTGGGTAGGCTACACCTTCCCAGAATGGATCCAAAATCACCAGGAGATATTTAGGTTGGAGGAAGCTGGAATTCTTTTAAAGTGTGAATGTGCAATTTTTCTAATTTAAAAAAGGCTTAAACCTATTATGCAATTTTTTTTTACTTTGTTCTAAACTCTGATGCAAAGGTCTGTTTGTAACAGAGGATAGCTGTGATACATAATGGGTTTCAGTCATGCTTTATATTAAAGTTTCATTTAAAATTATTTATACAGAGTTAATAAACCACTGTTAGAGTTTACAAATATATTTTCAGAGGTGGGTGTCAGCTGTAGCATATGGCTAATAAGCAGCTCATTCAGAAGAAGGTTTTGTAGATTATCAAAAGTAACTTCAGATTTTGGATTTTAAAACAATTGGTGGACCTTTTGCTCTATAAATACAATGGCAATATCGTCCCAGCTTTCTTTAGCAATTAGTTGCTTCTTCCTAAATCAAAGGTAACATGAGGAGCATCAGTAAAAGAAAGATGCTGTACTTGAAAAGGTTTGTGTGGCTTGTATCCCAAGAAGTCTGAGGAGGCCGAGTGGAGGCTCCAGGGGTTTGTGGAGCCGAGAGCTGAGGTGTGAGTCGTGCCCGGGGACGCGGTGCCTGCCTGGGCCCAGCGCAGGGCATCTACCGGGTGATGAACGTGTGCCATCACAGCATGCACAGCACAGAGCTGACAAAACACTGCCCTCCACCTCCCGATTCTGAAACAGCTACACTGGTGCTCACCTTCACCCATGGGAATGGTCTCCCTGAGGCAGGGAGACTGCTCATCTTCAGAAACTTTCAGCAAGCGTTAAAGAACAAATGTTCTTGATCAAGGCCTGAGCCTTTGGCAGTGCCTGTTCCCCACAGGCTGCCTTCCAAGGAGACAATGAATGAGAATTTTGTCCGAGGAGTAAAGAGAAGCCTTAGGCCTCTTTGGCCTACATTTGCTGTCTTCTGCAGTGTGTGGACAGAATCCCATTAGTAGTGGGGACCTTAAATCAAGTGCTTCATTGACATATAAAATATTGCAAACTGGGCACAAAGGTAAAGTACAAGCTCGTGAGGGAGTAAGGTCTTCGTAACACTGTGAGTGTTTTGCACAGGTGAAAACCCATATGTTCATAGAAACCACAATGATCTCAGATAAACATAAGTCCAGAGAAGCAAAATAACTGATGCTGATTGTAGATGGCTTTTCAGCTTAGTGTGTCTCTGTCAGTGTATTTGAAGAGTGTTTGTTTTAGGGAATGGCAGCTTACGCGGAGGATCACCAAACTATAGCATAGAAATGAAATTATTTCAATAACAGACACTTTTTTCTATTTTAATTTGCACATGGATTTCCAGTGTATATGACTAAAATATTATATTGTTAAAAATGAGAGGAAAACAACACAAAGGTGTTTGTAAGTATGTTCTATTTGTAGACTTAAGGCTGTATTATGTTGGAATTTTACAAGCCAAGTTTAAATTGTAATATAGAAATTATTTTTATATTATTTTCAAAATATGCTACAGAGCAATATTTTGCGCCTTTATTATAAACAGGGTCATCATTTTAGTAGGTTACTTTCAGAAATGCTGGTAGAAATTAACCATGAAAAGAAAGCTTTGTAAATGTACTTGTTGTTTCTAACTGCTCTGTCTGTTGTGCACATCTGTATCTAATGTGAGTTGAATATACAATTTTTTTTTTAATTGAAAAGCTTTAAATTTTTCTTTATATATTTTGGTACAACACTGTTCCTCTCTATTTAATTCTTCTCTTCCAGTCCTTAATAATAGCCACTTTTATAAGCAGCTTCTGAATAAACATGCATCTGGAAAATTTCCTTACCAAATGAAACATTTCTGCACAGATATTGATTGACTTGGGACTTCCATAATACACCCTGAACCCATTGGAGCAGCATTCCTTTGCTTTTTTTTTTTTTTTTTTTAAAAAAAAAGAGAATCAGCTATTTATTATTCCTTCAGAATGAAAATCAAGACTGAATAAACCTTGCAATCATTTAGCATCTGGAGGAAAAAATAACTCTAGATCATAGGAACGTGATCCCTAATTGGCAGATACATCCTCTTAATATGTATCAAATATGCTTTAGCTTCTTGCAGATTGAAGTGGTCAGATTTTGTTTCTTCATAGTTCTTTGTACTGTACATATCAATTACTGATGAACTGTGCAAAAACGAAAATCACAAACTAATGCATATGTTAAATTAGAAGTCTGTGTAGCTTTTAAAATTCCCTAACTTTTGTGATTTAATTTGTTGGGATTTGTTTGTTTAGGAATTACTATTAAGGTATTTACTGCAACCAAAATTTTCAAATCTGGATGCCTAATGATCGTGCATCTGGGTTTCTCCTGATCAATAGACTGGTTTTAAGGTGTACTGAGCATCAGTTTGTGTGGGAAGAAAAGCTCCCTCTTGGTTTCAGAAAATCAATTGAGTGTTACTCCGACACATATTCAGGTCTTTTCCTTATTAACACTCTACACTTATTTTCAGTCAATAGAATTTACATTTTAGCTTTAGTGATCTTCCACGTGTGAACAAATAATTGGGCTTATTCATTAAGTGATTGTTTGAGTATGGAGAGACTTGCCTTGTACCAAAACACCATATAATTGTTTAATTGTGGCATTCTTAATGGGGCTCTTGTATTCCACTGTTGGGGTGGGGAAATAAGACCTTATTTTTTCCTTGGGTATTGTGATCCTGATATTTGTGTGGTTGGGTTATTCTTCTCAAGTGAATACGCTGTTCTGATTGCTGTTTTCTGATGGTTTATCTCCCATTACCTGAATGCCTGTACTGTACCAAGAGAATTGAAATGGCTGATGCACATTTGCACCGTGGAACAGGCCATGTGGGTAAAAGCCACCGTGTTCCAAACAGCCTTAAAATTATGACTCTCTGGGGACTGAGAGTCACTTAACTGGATGCAGCCTCTGTCCTACTTCCTCATTTAACCATGACTGTAAAACTCTCAAGCCTGCTGTAGTCCGTGTGTCTCTAGACATATTCATCTGAATACCCTTTTCTGTTAATATCTTAACAGAAAATTTTCTTTAGAAAATTGTGATTGGTTGGTGAGTGTTACTGTGTCAGGAAACCTTAGTCAAAAGAGGAGATGAAGTAAAAAGAGAGAAATTATCATAGCTAGTGAAGTAACCAGGGCACCAAAATACTAAAAAGGGGGAAAATGTAAGATGTATCAAAACCTGTTTCTTGTCAAGACTGTATGTTTTGTAGATCTTCTTGTATTCTGGGAAAACAGAGAAATGTTTTTGCCATTCATCTCTGCATCTAATGGAGCCTCTTACTTTGTTGCAGAGGTTTGCTACTGGGGAAGAAGGGAGGAAAGGAAGTTCTCTTCCATTCTTAACGCAAATTCTAGTGGCAGAATCATCTGAGATTGCAAAAATATGATCCAATGTTGGAACTAAACAGTGCCTAACTCCCATCTGCATTGTCCCTTTCAAACACCATTCCTTTAGAAAAAGGAGGGAGAAGTTTACACACTAAACTTGTATGTTAATGATCCAGTTCTTCCTCCTTTCACATGTGGAATTGATAGAAACATGAAGAGTTACACTGGAGTTGCACTTCCCCTGCTGAGAGGTAAAAGCTACCTCTGTAGGTAAATTCCATGTAATTGCTTTGCCACAGAGTGAAATTAGAACCCGTTAGGACAGAACCTTTGCCTGATGAAGCCTGACAGCATGTCAGGAGCCTGAGAGCCACGGCTGCCACAGCCAAAACAGCATTGATCGCTCCTGCCTTTAACACAGATGCAGTTCATTTTGGCCCGGGGTGTCTGAACAGTATCTTGGTAGTAAAGATGAAGTGGAACACTGCCTTGCTGCCGTTTGCTTCCAGGTTTGAGTAACAAAAAGCCTCTTCCCCATGCTTGTGGTTAAAATAGGCAGGAGATGCAGCAGAGGAAGGTGGCATCTCAGGCTCAGAGAATGCCCCTCATCTCCTTCCAATGGGCTTTGCTATCAGGTGTGAATTGAAACACAGCCATGTGGGCGTGACAGAAGCGCTCTCATCTCTCAACTTTGCAAATTGTGTGCACTTTTAATACTAACAAAAACAAAGCAATGGTTTTATTGTTTATTTTCTCAAGATCCCGAGTACTGTAAATACAGAGTTTGTACAATGCACAGTGTGTGTACGGTACAGAAATGCTTTTCCCTCGGAGCCATCGGAGAGCTTTGCATGCACATGGTGCCCAACTCTGCCCACTCACCATAACCAAGGAGGACAAACAGGATTTAGGCCTAGACTAAATAATGGATGAAATTTGCCACATAGACCTAAACAGCTGCGAGTTCCCAACCACGGTGTTCTAGGCCAGCTTTGACAGCTTTGTACAAAACTCCATCCCAATGACTGAGATTAGGTTTGTGCTCTTTCCTGGGGAGGAGCAATTACTTCTGTCTTTTCTAAGCCCGTTGCTCTTAGTCTCTAACTCCTGTGTTTGTAATGTGGCAGGCTTAGCATGATTCAGCTAGGAAGCAGTTTTTAAAATCTCCATAAAGCTCTTGTTTTGTTTTTGGAATCCATCTCAAGTTTTACTTTGCATTCAATTTTAAGACATAAAATATTGTTATGAACTTTTCATAATGCCTTGAAGTTGTTTCTTGTGGGGCTGAAAGACTTTGTTCTCCTTGGGAGGCCTTGTTCTTCCTCAGTGAGTCCTGTGACTAACATTTTTGTATGGAAAAAGTTGAAAGAACCATTGAAAGTATCACTGCTGTTTACATGCACTTCTGCCATTTGGTACACATTGTGTTGTTAAAACCCAATGCCTCTCAGACATGGGCAAAGCTTGAAGGACAGTCTGAAGAATTAGATACAGAAAGTATATCTAGTTAATTCATCATAACTCTACTGTTGCTATTGTATAATGTGCCCCTCCCCCATTGTTTGTACATCTTTTTTCCTATTGCTAACTGGGTTTTTTTATCTTCTATTTTCTTAGACAAATTCTAAAGCTCTTTGTTCTTAAAGCCAGTGATAGATTTTCCAATAAAGAAGATTTGGCTTTCTCCGTTCAAGTTGCATGTAGAGTGGCTTGTCTCCCAAACAAGAATTGAAGTAACAGATGTCACACCCTTGGCTTAGAGAAGTTTATTTGCTCATTAACTGAGAGTCTCTGTTCAGTTATAACCAAAGCTAATTATATAAAGTTTAAAATGTCAGGACTGGTAATGTGACTCTATCTAATAACCTGGCGAACTCAGCATTTTTAACCCATAGAAATATACAATAAATGTATTTGTACTTGAAGTCTATTTCAAAGAAAGTAGTTGGCTCTTGCTGGGGCTTAAGAAAATGCTAATAAGGAATAAAGTAAGTCTCATTGATTTTGGTTGGCTGAGAATTCAACTTCTTCGTAGTCTTACCACTCTTCTCATTTTTCAGAGTCTCAGTTTCTTGTTACCTTCTATAAGTTTATACTCTTTTAGCAAATATTGATTTAGGCTTTCAATAAACTGTGTAATAGAAACTAGAAATTATTTAAAGCTGAAATTACTTTTCAGGTTTCTTGTTTGATCATTTTCATGCAAAAAGGAATGAATTTATCTTTTCCCATTTCCCCTCCCTATTTTTAATTTCAAAACACAATTGATTTTAGTCACCTTTGTCTGCAAAAGAAAACAGTTGATCATTTTTAAGCTGACTGCCATATTGTTTAAATCCGCTGTTCAAAAGAAACAGGAGCATTAATTAATGTTAAAGAATAAGGAATATTTCTTGTTGTGAAAAATGTGAGTTCTTGAGAACCTTTTCTACATGCAGTTTTCATTCAAATTAAATGTCATTTTTAATCTGATCCATTCTTTGACAAAGATGATGTGTAAGAGCTGTTTTTAGCAGTTGGATTGTTACTTTGTAAAGTATTAAAGCACTAAACCAATTTTTGCAATAGGTAGTAAAACTTGCTTTTGTTTTGAAAAACTTCCAGTTATAACTGTCGCACTTTTTATAGCAGAACTGTATTTAATTTCTTTCTTTTATGAAAGATTACTCAAAGTAACTGATAGCTCTGTAATCTGTGTGAATTGGCTTCTCCATTATTTGAATCTGAGAGAAGCTACATTGCCTATTCAATAAAATTAACTTATTTCTAAAGTACCTGTTTGCTTGAATTCTTGTTTGTGCTTTCTGTGTGCTCTCTCAGGGTGATGCTGGGCAGACCCCGAAGCCCGGGACAGAAGCAGGGAAAAGGCTGCTGCAAACCCGGGGGGCAGCTGGCTCAGCACAACCTTGTGTGCTGCTGCCATAAAGTGCATTTAAATAACAAACGGAGTCCTGCTCCCAAAACCCCACCTAGCTTGGATACCTTGCTGAAATCAAGCTGTTAATACTGTTACCTCAGAGGAAACAAAACAAAAGTAGTTAAAGCAGCCTAACATTGCTATAAACCTCAGGTTAAGAGCAAGTAGAAGTCTTGTGGGAAAGATTTCGTTTCTCTTGCCTGTTGTAGGGGCTGATTCTCTCTTGCCTAATTTCAGTGCTCATCAGAAATGGTGACAATGGAATTGCACCATTGAAAAGCGTCTGTGTCACAGTTACCCAGGTCAGGGACACACTGGAAATGGAGAGGGCATTGCAGGGGCTGCCCCTTGAGGACAATAATGGAAGGCAAAAGGCCAAGGGTGGCCTGAGTGAAGAACTTCAAAGGAGCAAAAGGATCCTGAAATGGAAGAAGCAGGTGTGGCTGACATTGCCAGCCTTGTGCCTCCTAGGAGCGATGATCAAGGCCTCTTCAAGGAGAAGGACTTGGAGGGCTACACTGGCACCCGATAATAATGGACTGCTAAACAGCTAATCAAAACTCACAAAGTGCTGTGAATCTAAGACAAAAAAAAAAAAAAAAAGAGCAAAACCATTATTATTATTACTCCTGTAACCATAGTATTTGCCCAAATGTTTACCTATTTGCAGCATAAGAGAAATCTGTTTGATGAAGCAAAGGCCAAGGCAGTTACCTGAGCTCCTTGAGCTGGAGAAACTCCTAAGGGATTCCTGTTCTCCCTCTGCTGTGCCCCATTTTATGCTTGCAAAATACTGCTTTCCTGCACAGAAAAATGTTAACTCACTGTGTTCACTCAAGAAGGTCACAGAACCATCTGAGCAGAAAAGCCATAGGTCTCAGTGCTGTGCAGACTGATGCTGAATTGACATTCTTCATTCTACAGGAACTCATCTTCAGGATGCCTGCAAAGGCTGAAAACTGTTGGAGAACTGGAATGGAAGTTTGGCCGATGCAAGCATTCACTCCTCTTCTACAACATCCAACGGCCTGTAAGTCATGGTATAGTCAAGTGTCTTTGGAATGTGACATTAGACCCTAGACTTCATCTGCCAATTACGATAAAAAACCTTGTATCGCTTGAGGAGGAAGGTGGTGGAGCAAGTGGCAATGGCTAGTGAAGGACCCAGCTATTAATAAATTTCAATTAGCAAGTAAAAAAACAAGCTGACCCATTACTTGTTCTGATAATTTTCCAGACTTTCTGGGTGCTAGCTGGATTTGAATACAGTAAGAAACATTTTCCAGAAGGCTGGCTAATGTGTTACCCAGTGTGTTTTAAATTTGCCATTAGAACGAAAGAATTTGTGGGGTTGAGAGAGCAGGACACATCCAAGAAGGATAGAGGTTTTTTAGGCAGGTCTGTGCTTATAGGCAGCACTGTTTCTGCTACAGCATCCAGATCTTTTCTGTGGAGCAGAATGTAGCTCTGGAGGAAAACACCCATGTTCATCTCAGCTCTGTCAGTGTTCCTGTGTGGTATCCACAGATGTGGATGGTACTGGCTGCTGTTTGGTCACTGTCACCCGAGAGCTGGATGAACACACCAAGCTCATTTCCCAATTCAATCTGTTGCTGTCTGATGGCCTGTGAGGTGTTTGAAGTGCCTTTGCCTTAGATCTGCACAGTCATGACAGGCTGTGTATCTCCAAAACTGATAAAACCCATACTGCAGCCAGTCTGCTTTGCCTTTGGCTTCTGTTCTTCACAGTGACTCTTGTTTTTTGAGGAAATTATCAGAGAAGCCAGGAGCTGATTAGCTATAGCATAAACATCTCACAAATCCGGGCTTCTAAGGTTTGTGGACAATACTGCTGTCATATTTTATTATCAAAAATAATTGAAAGCAAATACAAAATATAAATGCAGTACCATCACATTTACTGTATAGTGCTTCTTATTAAAATGCGGGTAGCACCAAGTGGCTGAAATGCTCATTACCCTGTCACATGTGCAAACCTTTTTAAAATTAGAAATATTGTTCATTAGAAAAGATACTCTGTAGTATGCCTTCATTCTTTCAATTGTTCTATCTATTCATGGGAAATTACATTTACTTCCCTGAGCTCAAAAATAAACAGATCCTCATCCAGCATGTTTGCAAAGAGGTTTTGTGTAACTGGAGACATGAGGGCAAGTGGTTATCAGACAGAAAAAGCATGATTAGGAATAGTACTGAATAATTCCCAGGGATTTTCTTAGCAACAGCCCTTCCTAGATCACAGTCATGCTTATAGGAAATGGCAGTTCTAAGTTAAAAAGATAATTTTTGCCCGATACTCCCCGAAGCAAATCTTTTTAGAGGCACCACAAAGGACAGTGCAGCTTTAGATCCTGACTGCTGCCCTTTGACATGTTCCACTTGTGTCAGGTGTCTCACACAAATGTTCCCTGTGCTGTCAGGAATTTACAAGATGGGCTCAGCCTGGACTGAGGTGACCCCTACAGTATAAAGATCAGTATATTTAACAATGCACGTAGATTGCAAGTGGATAGTAGAGAGCCAGATTTTTCCCTTGGAGGAGGGCAAGAAAGCCATCCCTGTGTGTGTTGGTGGCAAGAGGCTGAGCAGGCAGGCAGGGAGCCCTGCTGGGAAGCAGCTGCTGTTTGGAGCGCAGTGGGATGTGGGCACACGGACAGAAGAGGACCCAGGAAAAGCTTTTTTTCTTCTGTGGTAACACGAACACTGGTAGAAGCCTTTGTCGGCTGAGGGATGTGAATATATAAACTGTCGACATCAGTAAAACAGCAGAATTTTGAAAGCATTGCACACATTGTCCATCACATTTCAGTTCCTGAAACCAATAGATGGGGTTTTTTCCCAAGAATCTCCTGTCTCAGTTCATAAAGCCACTTTTCTGGCCTTACAGCTGCCCTGTACTTCAGGCAGATTATTTGAAGGGCCTGGTGAGGGTGCTGCATAGCTTGGCTGTGATTTTTCTTTCACTGTGTAACTTCATGCACAGGCCTGGGCATGTTCTCAGGTCCCAGCTGGGCCTCCCAAAGCCAGATCACAACATTCAGAGAAGAGGGAGCCTAAGCACAGCACACACACAGCCAAAAACAGAGCCACAGCACAACCGTGATTTAAAGCTGGCCATTCAGCTGTGCCTTTACTCCCATTTAATAGCAGTTAAGTGGTGAAGTGCTGTCTCCTTGAAAAGCTTCCCCTCTCTTAGCAAACACCATATAACATGCGATTTTTACAGCGACTTGTTGCATATTTTTACTCCTGAAATACAACCCTTCCGTTTTAGATCTCCTTAATCATAGTGATTTTGTGGAGAATAACAAATTTTCCATTCCTGGACTTAAAACTTGACTTTTTTCCTTATTTCCATCAGCATTAATTATCCCTCCTAAAAATAGACAGCTGGGGTCCAAAAATATCCAGTGGAGCCTTAATGAAAAGTTTCTTGCAGGGAAGCCAACAGCCAGACCTGATTTATTCACCCGGTCTTGTTGTTTGTGCAGACCCACCCTGCACCAGGTTCCTGTTTCCAGGCTTGCCTCTTATTTGCTCACCCAGTTAATCAGTACAGCTGCCTGCCAGGGCAGGTTAAGGGGAAGCCATCCCTTACCCAGTCTTCTGGGGAGGTTGCAAAAGCTGGGGAGTGTGTGGCTGCCTTCAAACCCTCCGCCTCTGAGAGTGACTCCTCTCATGCAGGGAGGAAGGTGCATGTAGGTCATTTCTTTTGAGGGATGTGCCAAGCTGCTGTGCCTGGGAGCACGGGTGTCTCCCTTGGCTGGCCCTGCGAGCTGGCAGCAGAGGAGGGACGGCGTTCCTGAACAAAACTTTCTTCTTTCTTCTTCCTGTCAAGTCATCCTGTTCCTCCCGGCAGCCTGCAAACGCAGTTTGTACAGCAACCCCAGAGAGGGAAACTTGGGATTTGTTTTACGACTTCCAAAGTCAACAAAACGCTTGGAAGTTAAACCGAACCTGCAAGGCCTTGCAACTTCATGGATAATTTCAAAGGGTTTGAGTTGGTTCCCAAACTCGGCTCTGAGGAGTGGTGATTCTGTGTTTTGGTGCAGGAAGCCTGGGTTTGGGGCCAGCCACTTGTGGGTGTGCCCATCTCGTTACTCCCCTCTGGGCAGATGGTAGCTGGGATGTTGATTCTTAGACCTATGTGAGCTTCCAAATGTGGCATTTTGAGAGTCCCAAACTGACATCTTTTTTGCAAAGGGTGGGGCATGAGGCTTGAGAAAAAAAATGCAGGGTCTTTGAAGTGCGTGGCTTTGAAGCTTAAAAAAAGCTAGCAAATTCCTGTAGCAGTTCACTGTCTGTGCAAAATCTGGAAGCTAAGACTTTGACCAAAGAGGGTGGATAAGGTTTAAAAGTAACAGACTGGGGAAGTGTGACTTTCATGTTTTAACTGTTTGTGCAGTGGTGGAGAAGGGAAGCTTGATTCAAAGAGTGTGTACCAAAAAACACTGTCAGTCTCTACCTTCCTTCTCTTCCACTCTGAGGCTTTGAGTACATTCAGATCACTGACAAAATGTGTGTGTGGTGGAAGGGGGAGGGAGGAATTTCTCTCTTCCCGTTGCTATTGTGTTTTGTTATGTTTTGTGTCTGTTCAGTTTGTCTCCAGGATCAGAGAAGTGACTCAGAAAGTTAATTCCACAATAGGAGAGCATGGGAAAACACAAACATTAGTCTCTTAAAGACACACAGCCCTGTTTATCACACATTGACATGCCTCACCTTCTGTCTGCTGGAATTGCTACCACATGAGCTACCTTACTCCTTTCTTTAGAACCCTGTTAGGATTTTGCACCTTAGGCCTTTCATCTCTAGAAAATTACATCAAACTTCCCTACCCTCTACTCTTTCCTTATTTTTCTATACTTGCCTTCCCCCTCTTTAACTGACTTTCCCCATTTATGGCACCTCTCATCTGTTCCTCACATTGGCTCATCTCATCCCTCTTTCCATGCTGCCACACACATGGAAGTCTCTAACCAGCATCCCCTCTCGTGTCCTTCAGCTGGGCCTTTTTTCTCAATGGTGTGCTCATATCCACCAACTTGGCAATATCACACCTTCCCTCTAGATGTCCCAGTCCCACCTGGTGTGCCTTGGGGGAAGGCTGGCTCTGAACAAGCCAGCCTGGGCTCTATGAACCTTTGGGACCCTTTGGAGTATTCCCTGTATGTCCTAGTGCTGCAGGCCCAGACCTGCTGTGCTGTGCTCAGCCAGGCACAACCATCCAGTGATGCAGAGAAGAAACATCAGCTCAGCAGAAACCTGGCAGCAGCAGCATCCTGGAGCCTCCCTTAGTCCGGCCCTTGGTGCCAACCCCTCCTTTTTGATTGAATATTTGTTTCAGCCAGCAGGAGCCAAAGATTAAATCTAACTCCTCCCTGTGCCAACCAGGTGGGACAGGTTGATTCTTTATTTACAATTATGATGAGGTAGCAATTATACTCTCAGGCTGTTTTCTCTTGGTGAGGTAGAGCTATTACTCAGCTCAGTGGTTTGGTTTTGTTAGCAGACCTTTGTGGCCTGCTCTTGCCTATAACACCCCTCAGGTTTTCACGTGTCTCTTTTCTTCTGTTTTGTTTTTGGGTTTTTTTTGACGACTTGTTGAACATAATCTTGTTCTCTGAGTTGCTCAAAGCACAAATCTGCCCCAGAGCCTGTGTTCAGTCATGCTTCTCTCTTCCCCCCTTGCTGCTCACATATCTAGGCATTCGGACTCCATCCTTTTTCTGCTGCATGCATTGAGAAATCTATTCAGATACTTCCTCCCTTTCTCTTTATCCTCTTAGCTGTGCCAGCAACGCAGTGTAGCTGGCTAAACACACGAGCTTGCCTGCTTCAAATATTGCTTGACAGCTCCCTTCTCTGCTGCTCTTGGAAAACATGCTGCAGTTTCTGCTCATCTCGGGAGGTGCTGCCTTGCTTGCTTGCTCTGAAACTCTGTAGGAAGCCCCAAGTGTATTCTGGTGTTGTACAAGCCTTTCTAGTCAGCTGCTACAAACACTTGTCTCATTGTCCTCACCTCATTTTTATTTTAGTCTTCATCTTCTCTCACTTTTCTATCTCTTTCTATTGACTGCATATTTATATTTATGTCACTTTAATCTCTTGCAGTCAACTAGCAAAGCATGCCATGAGTGTTGTTCCTTGAAAAGTCAGCACAATGAATCTTAAGGTGGATTACCTTGAAGCCAGAAATTATACACGGGTAAATGGAAATTAGAAAATCCCAGCCTAATTCTAGCATTATTCTTGCTTCTCTTCTGAAATGCTGGTCTACTGCCAAGTCTATGAACATTTCATGGCAAATGCTGAGTCACAGGCAAGACAGAAAAAGCAGGCAGGAGAGATGCACACTCTTTGCATTTAGGAACCAGAGAGGAGAAGCAGGACAGGATGTGTTAACATGCACATTTCAGAGTGTGGGTGCCTGGGCAGGGAGGCACATTACATCACAGTATCAAGGCAGCAACTCCAGACTTAAACTGAAATAGTCTTTGGAGGGAATTGTTTCCTTTTTCGTCCTTCTAGCAAGTTTAGGAAACAATCTCTGACTGCTCTTCTGTTATCAAACACGAGGTGGATCTTTCATTGTAGGAAGACTTTGGGAATGCTACTGTTTAGGGCCTTTTGTAACAAACAGTTCCTAGAAGTGTTGTGTAACCTGTATTCTCAAGAAACTTCAGATTCAGTCCTTCACATCTGCCAATGCCTTATGTTTTTGAGAAAGTGGCTCAAATTTGTGCTTCAATTTTCTCATCTTTAAAATTAGGAAAGAACATTTCAGGACACTGTGAGATTACATTGCTGCTGTTTTGACATGGTATTGCCACTTGCGGAGATGATATCAGACATTTGCAAAGAACTGGGCTTTGAAAGAAAGGACGGCCGACTCTCTGAACTTTAGGTCACACATATTAATCCCAAAACCACCTTTAAAAAAAAAATGCAATGAATACCACCTTTGAGAAAGGACTTCCACTATGCAACTACAAAACACCAGTTAAAGCACAGAATAGAAAACAAACATCACAAAAACTTTCTCTCAAACGTTAAAAGAAATCCCATTTTAAACAATAGCACTGGGTGAAATTTAAATAAAGACACAAGAAAACAAGATATCAAGTCTCAACTGAACGGCAGAAATATTAACAATTGATGGTTTTTAGGTGATAAACAGAGAAGGAAATTAAGAGAAAACCAATATTTCATAGTTATAAGTTTTATTTTGGAAAATGTAAACCTCACTAACCATGCATACAAGTTAAGACAATATTTTACAGTTTTTAATTTTCTTCCTTTTTTCATTTTTTCCTTTTATAATTGCATAGGACATTATCACAATATATAATCTATGCAATACAAAATACATAAAAAGTTACAGCAGAGCAAGAATAGATGAACATATAACTGTACAACTGTAATACTTCAATGTAGTGATTTAAAGAGTTGAAAAGTCAGCCATGGAAGCTTTCATGTGCTGCTGATAAATCTGTACAAGTGAGGGTGACACTGGCAGCTTTACAGTTCACTGCAGCTGGAAGTTTAGCTGTGAACACGTGCACACTCCCCAGCACACGCGTCCCCTGTCCCCCACTCAGGCATGTGCTGCTGGAAAAGCACATGTGCACACACACACATGTCCTCCAAATGTACAATACACAAGTAAATGCACCTGTAACCAGAGACAAAACTCAACCAGAAATCTCCAACAGGTTCNACCAGAGACGAAACTCAACCAGAAATCTCCAACAGGTTCAAAAATTCCAAATGCAATGGCATTTGGATCTAGGAATTTGGTTCAGGCCCATCACTAGTTATAATGAAATGGATACCTATTTTTGCTCTGTAGACATCCCTTCATTAGTCAGTGTGTAGTACAGATACACTGCTGTGTATTTATGTATACACACATACACTATACAATATACACATATATATCTATTTATATATATA
>VYZR01084932.1:10735-57932 GCA_013400675.1 Oxylabes madagascariensis
ATCTCAGCTTCAGAGTGTCTCAAGCCTAGAGATTTATGCTTTCTTCTGCATGTGTTTTGAGATATGTTTTTCTACTGTCTGGGAATCAGCAAATATGCCCTGAAGAAAGGCAATCTCTTGAAGATTTTTTTGCTGGTAATTATCCTGGAGCTTTGGTCAGAGCATTTTGAACCTCCTGAGTTTTTTTACTCCTTACCAAAAACTGACGTGAAAGGTGTAGAGACCTGTGGCTGGATTTTTTTTTAACATCACAGAATGATACTAACTTCACAGTCTGCAAACTTTTTTTTTCTGTCAGACCCTATCTTAAGTCAGTTCAGTTCAGGTGGTGTTCTTGTTTTTTTGTCAAGGTCGCTTTGGTCATCTTGGCCTGGCCATCAATTTAATCACCTATGATGATCGATTCAACCTGAAAAGTATTGAGGAGCAGTTGGGAACTGAAATTAAACCCATACCAAGCAACATCGACAAGAGCTTGTATGTGGCAGAGTACCACAGTGAACCTGTAGAAGATGAGAAACAGTAAACATATAGGTATGCAAGTGCCTTGCTGAATAGTGAAGTGTTGAATGACAGGAATGTTGTCGATATGTCAGTGTTACCTCAGGGGAAGAGGAAAACCGATGTCATGAAAAAGCTCTGAATGTGAAAACAAGGGTTTGAAATGGAATGTCAGTGCAAGGAATTCCATGGATGTGCTGAAGGTGGGAGGGGAGGGATGAGTATTTTTCAGTTGTTTTAATTGCAATGCTGACCATATGCTAAGGAGACCAAAGATGGGGAAAAGGGGTAGTTGAGGAATGGTGTTGGGGGAGGCCAGGATAGAGTACTAGTAGCCTAATGAATTCTTTCTGTATTGCTAAGCTGAAATGAAAAATTGGTGAGGGGCAGAGAGCAAAGTAGTCCTCAAAAAGTTGAGGAGATAAAATGGATAGCTGGGAGAACAGCATCAACAGAAGAGTAAGCACCTCACCAGCCAGGAGGACCAGGTTCAAGGAAAATGGGCTACCTCCTTTGTATCCTTTGGTTCATAGAATTCTTGGAAGTGTACAAAGTAGGGAGTGAAGCTGTAATTCATCTCTGCTGCCACTTGAGGTCGTCTTCGTAGTTTCAAAAGAAAATGAGTTTTCACTGTTGGAGGCCCTTCTAAGTGCTCCCTCCCTTTCTGATCATTGTCTCAGGAAAAGCTCCTAACTTAAGTCCTTTTATAGGACGATGATTTACCCTGGACTGCAGTCAAGCTCAATGGCTGCAGGATGATGACCTGACCTTAGTTAAGATGCTGTCATGCAAGATTCATCACCATACAGTTTGGGCTGAAAATAATTCTTCTGTGTACTCTTCTCAGTGGTCATGAATTAGAAAGACATGGTTACCAGTGAAGCTGCTGAAATTCTTTTCAGATGACCAAAAATAAAGAAGTGGCTATAGGAGCAAACCGCTCGATAGGATTAAAATGAGCCAGTGGTTCCTTCTTTGAAATCATCCTGGAGTAAGCCTAGATAGTCATACCAAACCAACTTGAAAGCTTCTGCTTTGATGGTTGAACCTTCTCCCTGTTTATAAATAAATGGAATACAAAACAGATAATGAATGTGGAACAGGCTCTTGGGTGGCTTCCTAAGGGGAATTCTGGAACCTTGCCAGAGAGCAGTTGGTTGCTTCCTAAAATACAAGAAACCAGGAGGTAGTCATGTTCTGTAGGTACAGAAAGGCATTAACAGCACCTCTTTCTACAAAGCTGAAATTGGGATTGAGATGTTCAATATGCCCTTTGCCTTTTGAGAGCTGTTGCATAGTTAGTATATGTGATTCATGACTTTGCGTTCTGGTTTTGTATAGAATTGATTTAACTGTGGGTGTTGGGGTTTTTTGTTTTATTGGGTTTTTTCTGCCTTTTTTTTTTCCCTGTTTTTTTGTTTGTGAGGGGGGTTGGTTGTTTGGTTGGTTTTTTTGTTTGTTTTTTGATTTTGGGTTTTTGTGTGTTTGTTTTGGGAGGGGGTTGATCGGTTGGTTTGTTTTGGTTTTAGTGGTTTTGTTGTTGTTTTATTTTTTTTTTTTTAGGCTTTGATTACACATGCCAGAAGGTGAAGCCCTATGATCCAGATCTGTGACACATCGTTTCTTTGGGGATACCCTTCTCTTTGTGGGTTTTTCTTCATCTTTTTATTTTGGAACTATGAAGACTAAAGAGCTCAGCCTTTTTTTCTCTTTAAATTTGGCAGCAAGGAAGAAAGAAGATAAAAGGAGGAATGTCTTTTTGTTTTTCCACTTGTTTGCACTGTGTGCTGATTGAACATTAGTTGCACTAACTGCTGGTTTTAAATTTTGTTTTCTCTGGGTGGGAGGGACAGCAAGGGAAGAAGAGAAACCCTGAAAAGAGAAGAATCTTGATGAACACGAGCTTGTCTGCTATTTCAAATTCTTTAACCATTGACTGAGTGCATTTCAACTTCTCCCTGGTTACTCATCTGTTTTTTAAGCTAAAGAGCTTGTTACTTATTCGTGCAAAGTGCCTTATGCTATGAGACCATTCAGAATATCACCTTTCTGACACAGCCCAAGGAATCGACATCTGTTTTTGGTTTCAGGTCAAAGTTACCCTCTCTTCCCCTTCTCCTCCTTCCCATGTACTCAAGCCCAGGGCTGGGAGGTGAAACGTATTGGTTATTGGTAATACTACTTTTTTCTTCAACTTACTTTTTTTATTTTATTTTATTTTATTTTAATTGGAGGAGTTGATATGCATCTGCAGTTCACCCAAACTGTAAATATCTGTATTTAAAATGAAACCAACGTAAAATCTGGGCTGATTAGGTGCAGCATCATAGCTCCAGAAGGAAAGAGTTGCCTGTGATCCTTTGCAGGAGCCATAAGAAAAGCCCTGTGCTCTAGCAGAACACTAAAGACTGGTTTCCATGAGTCTTCATTAGTAGTCACAGCACTTGATAAGTAGACTTGTTTCAGAGCCATGGCCCTCTTTCTTCTGGTGCAGTGTGTCCCATAGAAAATCAGATGTGTATATTGTACAAACTTTGTAAATATGATTTTTTTTTTCTGTTTGGGTTCATATATAACTTTTTCTTTTATGATGAAGGTTGCTGAGGTTAAAGGGATTAGACTGATTATGGGAGCAGCTAAAGATGAGAGGGGCTCAGTTTTCTGCAACACTAAACAATGAGAAGTGCTCTGACCTCTGTGAACTGCAGGCCACCACAAGTGTCCCTTGTTAGGGTGGATTTGCTCTGGTGCTAGCAACAGTCCTGTACTGCTCGTATGGAAGAGATCACTTGTGGGTCTCCTCTGGTGCTAGCAACAGTCCTGTACTGCTCATATGGAAGAGATCACTTGTGGGTCTCCAAGGCCTCCAAATCCGTAGCTCAGCCTTTTGGGAGATGCTCTTCGATTTTCCCCTTAGAAACTTCAGGAACTTGACAAGCTCTGAAGGAGTCCATGACCTGTGTTCCACCATGGTGTGAGGGAAATCCCAGTGGGTGTCGCTGAGCAGTATGTGTAAGGTGTGGATTTGGGTTTGAGAGACCACTAAAAAACATGCATAAACTGACAGTTCTGGAGCTTTGTGGAACTGCTTCACTTCTGCAGCACTGCATTTTCTGCCCAGAGTGGCCTCTGTGCAGAACTGTGAGCAGGTTAAGGGCAAATCCCTGTTAACGTCAGACGCTGCCGGAAGCTGCATGCCATCTACTCTGATTTGCCATGAGTTGCTGTCTGTCATTTTGCATTGTATATCGCAGAAAAGTGCGTTCTGGTCAAGTAGTGTTGCCTTAAATTGTGCCCCTCCCAACATGCTTGATGTTTGGCCTGATCTACAGGCAAAAGGAGTGAGACAAATCAAAAAATTACTCTTTAAAATCCCTTTTAGCCTGTTAACCACCACTGTCAGGAGGCACCTGGGTGAATGCAATCCCTTTTGCTCAGTCATTTATTGCATATACAGATGCTGCACTCACACCATGCTTGCTTACCTTTGAGGCAGGATTTAATTGTCTTAATTTCTCCCCATTTTGACCCTTTTTTTGAATTGGAGTAAAATAGTTCTGAATCACAAGGTGGACTAGCCATCCCTTTCCTTGATGATCATAAATGGAAGCCAGGTGCCTCCTGACAACAACTTTACAAGATTGAAAGGTTTTTGTGTTCAGGATGTTTTTCTTCTTTTTGTCAGCAGTGACTCCATAATTGTAGCAAATGCTGCACTAGAGTACAAACTCAAGAGCTTGGTCTCTGTGAGCCACATAGCTTACATCTGACTGGCAGGTACTAAATGTAAACAATTTTGGGGTGCTTTTTGGGGGTGGGGGGTGGGAGCTTATGGGTGTTAACTTCGACCAAAAGTAAAATCTTGCTCCTGTACTGCAGCCAGCTTATGATTTTCCAGACAGAAGAGGGATCATTTTAATGCAACAAAGACATGAAAATGTAAATAAATTTTGTATCTCACCAGGGCATGCACATGTAACAAGAACAGGATAGCAATGTCAAGTCAGATGTGTGTGCTCTGCTTGGATTTGTGGTAGGTTAGCCTGGTGCCATGCATTGATGGTCCCTCTTGAAGCACAGAACTTTTGAAAGTATTACTTTAAAATTGGCCTCTCATTGAGGATTGGCACTTACCTAAACTATCGGGGGCACCATTTTTAGGTGGCTTCTTGTCAAGAAGGAAGCAGCCTATTTTTGGTGCTAGTAGGCTATCTCAAACAGATGCGATCTTGCAAATGGAAAGATGCTCCAGAAGACTAGGATAATCCTAGTTTTGTTGTTTTGTTTTGTTTTTCTTTTTCTTGTGTGTGTGGGATTTTTGTTTGTTTGTCTGGGGCTTTTGTTTGTTTTTTGTTATTTTGATTTGGGGTTTTCTTGGTTTTTTTGTTGCCTACCCAAGAGTAAGGAGTGCATATAAATCTTGGCTTCCTGAGATTTCTCGTGAGCTCCGCTTTTTGCTGGTCACCGGCCTTTGCAGATGGATTAGTCAGAGCCTTCAGTGGTGAGCCCTAGGTCAAATACTTCCTCTGACAAAGTTGATGAGAATGAGAACCTGATGTGTTCTGCATTTCTTTTTTGTTGGAAGTTTGAAAGTGTCACTCTATGAGTCTCTGACATGGAGCTTCACAGCTGGGTGAGGTCACTGTCAAGAAGGTCATGGAATCTTCAGCCACTTGAGAGAACCTATAGGCCAGCTTCTCTGGGTGTCCACTCTCAGGTGGGCACTGCAGTGGCTGGAGGCCTTTTCCCAAAGGGAGGGGGGTGGGTTGGTCTCAAATACATGTTTCAATTTCCAGAATGAGATGGGAGCATCTTTCCTTGCCCTCTGACAGTTTTTGTGGGTAAGAACAGGGAAGCTCAACATGAATTCATGTTGTGTATATGGTGGTATCAAATCATCTCATTCTGATCTTCTGTTTATTTTTATTTGGGGTGGGGGGAGGGTGTCTGCACCAAGGATTTAAAAATGCTTCAAACACTTCTTTCTTTACAAATGACTGATAGGACACAAACCTGAGCAGATGGCTGTCTCGCCTCAGTTTCTGTGAGAGAGGTTACAGAGCTGTCATGCCACATCTCTTGAGCTGCTGTTGTGGTGGTTCTTGCCCTGATGCTGAACTTTGTAGTGCTGCTGGGGCTGCTGGTCATTGCTTCCTGAGAACAAAGTGAATTTTGTTCCCAGAGACTCCAGCAGTACAGCTGCCATGGTAGAGGTTGGGCAACTGTAGTCCCTGCAGGGAGTTGTCTGCTTGCTGTGAACTTCTGGTCCATCTTTTTTGAATCACAATTTATCTTTGTAAGCAACCAGGTCTCTGGACCAAAGAGCATGCATTTGAATTTCACAGGAAGGCTTTAGCAGATTATCCTGTAGGCTTTGCTCAGTTCATCATTGCGTTGCTAAAATGCCTCTGCGTGGAAGCATTGTTAAATTCTGCTGTAGACAAGTTAGGGAGGAGTGGGGGTGGGAGGGGGGGACAGGGATGTGTTTATTAAGATACAGCCTTGCTGTATTTTAACCAGTAATTTTTGGGGAAGGGGTGTCAGGAGAAGAAAATAGCCACTGTTCCCTTTATTGAAAGAAACTGGAACTTTTATTTCAAGAAAAGAAATTATTTGCAATTGAAGTGGAGTGTCATAATCCAGTAGACCCTAGAGAAGGGGTTGATATTCTAGCTGTTAACCAGCAAACAGTATGGTCTAGTCCCTCAAAACAGTCAAGGGGGGGAGGGGAAAATTGGCTTTCTGTTAAATTGGCAATTGGCAAACTCTCCAGTGGAGCTCAGATTTTGTTGAGAATATGTTTTCTCTGGCTTTGTACGTGTTGCAGCACTGACTTGTGAAGAGCTTCATGAGTTGCGAGTGCAAAAAAGATGAATGGAAAAATCCTGATTTTGTTAATTGAACTCAATAAAAGCTCCCTGGAACTCCCATTTGTTATGGTTTTTTTTTTTTCTTTTAACTGTGCTTAGTGAAAAGCATACTGGTGTCCTTATAGAGTGTCACAGTCTGCATTGGATGCAACAACCTCTGGAGAGAAGCCTCAAGCTATCGAAGTCCAGGGCCCAGTTGATCAAGGGGTTTCTGCGTAAAGGTGTAACAGCAAACGTAACGGCACTGAATTGATAGTTTTAGTTAAACAATGTAACAAAGGATTCATGCAGAATTTACCATAATGGTAACTAAGTACTTTAGATTGTAAACAGCAAGGCCCCACTGAACAGTGGTGCCTGGGGCATAGGTGCAGTAAAAATATACAGTTGGAATGAAATTAAATACTGTGGAAGTACATAAATGCTGAATGCATTCTAGTTTGCTGGGGTTGCATTGAAACTAACTTACACGTGTATCCTAAGGTATAGCTTTATTTTTAATACATTTACTATATTGCTTTTGTTAAGCCAAGAAGCTCAATCTGTCACAAATAACTGATAAACAATTAGTCATATCCTGCTGAGCTCACAGCAAATATCCAGATTTCATTAGTTCTTATCCACATTTAAATGCCAAGCCTTTTTGTATATACTATTAAGGCCTTGTTGGAGAGAGGCAAATTAAAAAGATTATATATTCGTTACTGTAATGCAAGAATACTACTGTAAAGTGACTCATTTAAGGTTGTTGACACCGTTTTACGTTCCTAGCAGGCTCTGGGATATTTTTTCAATGTGTATGTTCAAAATTCGATCTTTAAAGTGAAGTTTCGTGGCCGTTGCAGCCGCCCCGCCCGCGCGCTCCGAGGGGCGGAGACTCGGGGCGCTGAGGGGCCGCCCCAACATGGCCGCCTACCTGCAGTGGCGCCGCTTCGTCTTCTTTGACAGAGAGACGGTGAGGGAGCCGTCGGGACCCGATGGGGCCGGTGCGAAGCCTTTCGCGCTGCCCCCGGGCATCGCAGTCTGCGACTCGGGCCGGGGAAGCCTCGTGTTCGGAGATATCCTGTGCGGAGCCGGGCGCTGTGGCCTGCGCGGGGCTCGGCCGAGCCGAGGCTGCGTAGCAGGCGAGTCCTGGGCGCTGTCTGGCGCGGGCCGGAGGGTGCTCCGGCCTTGGGAATGGGGCAGCTCTCGGCCGTACTTTGTTTAAAAAGAAATCCTAACCGCCGCTGGATGTGTTGGTGCTCCGGGATTGCTCTGCAGAAGTATTTGCTGTAGCTCTACCAGGAGTCAGCAAAAGGCACGCAGACTCTTGTATGATTGGAGGTGTGGGGTGGTTTTTTTTTTTTTTTTTTTTTTTTTTTTTTTTTTTTTTTTTTTTTTTTTTTTTTTTTTTTTTTTTTTTTTTTTTNTGGTTTTTTTTGTTTTTTCCCTCTTCCCCTTATTTGCCTTAACTATAATCTAAATATGGAAGGTCAGATTTGGTTTTTGCCTCGCTCCCTTCAACTCAGCAGTTTCCAAGCTTACAAGCTAAGGGTGACGCATCTGTACCAGCTGAAGCAGCACAGTATCCTGGTTTCTATTGGTGAGGATGAAGAGGGTATTAATCCTTTGGTAAGTTAAATGACAAAGAGAGGAAAATGCATTTGTAATACGGGTCTTTCTTATAGACTATTGTGATGATCGCAGTTGCCCTTTCTTACCTTAAGTAGCTTGTTCATTCTGGGAACTATAACATTTTGATGCCAGGTCATGGCTTTCTAATACCCCAGGTTTTGCTTATGCCAGATTGTTGTTGTTTGTAGGTGAAAGTCTGGAACCTGGAGAAACGAGATGGTGGTAATCCTCTTTGCACACGAATTTTTCCAGCAATACCAGGTAACAAGCCCACGGTTGTATCCTGCCTAACTGTCCACGAGAATCTTAATTTCATGGCTATTGGTAAGTAAAGCTTCTGTTGGTACAGGAAAAGCGTGAGTTTTGTGATACCTAATGTTTCAGAGATATTTTTTCAAGCATGTTATACAAACCTTTTTTTCAAAGATAAAAGCAGATTTCCCTTTTTGGATTTAACCGTTCCTTGGTAATGTTTCTTGCTTAACCTTTCTGACAGAACATGAGCAGTAATGTTGTGAGATTACAAGGGCTCACAGCTGACTTGGTCCCTACACTGAAATCAAAAAGCTTTCCCTGTCTGTATGGTGACCTTCAGCCCTGGAACAAGTTACAAGGCTGGGGCTGTTGGCAAGCTATGAAAGCTGCATATTTACTCTCCCTTAAAAAATCTCCCTCTGGTCTTCTTTACAGTGTGTTGTGTGTTTTGAATAAGCAAGGGACTTGAAATTATGGTTATAGTTGCACTATGGGAAGGCCATTTATAAAACAAAATACAGACAGAGTCAAACAAAATTAATCTGCATGTGAAGATTGTGTGTGGAAAGCAAGTGAACCCTTGCTGAACAGTGCTATCCTGTGTGCAGACGTGTGACAGCTCTGAACTATAAAAGCAGCAGTGGGGGGTGATTTGACAAAAATTGACTTGATGTGAGAACCTGTGGCAATCCCATTGCTTTATACCATGCTGGTGAGCATGGTATTGTCACTGACTGGAGCTTCCCTAACGTACACTGGATAAAATTTCACGTGTGTTGTACGAGTAAGAATTTAGTCTGTCTGCTTCACTAGGTTTCGCAGATGGGAGCGTTGTACTTACTAAAGGAGACATCACTCGAGATCGGCATAGTAAGACCCAGATCCTACATGAAGGCAGTTATCCTGTTACTGGCCTTGCTTTTCGACAGTCTGGCAAAACAACACATCTGTTTGTGGTGACCACAGAGAACATCCAGGTGAGAAGCTAGTTGAAAAAAATGTGACTCTGACTTGCAAATTCAGTTAGCTTCAGAGTCTAGTTCAGAGTAATCCCCAAACCTTTGAGTTTCCTCTGTAGTCTTATATGCTTTCAGTGAAAGACTATCCTCACCTGGAGCTGGACAATCACGGTTGTGGATTGCGCTGTTCATCTCTCAGTGACCCCTCCCAGGATCTCCAGTTCATTGTGGCAGGAAATGAATGTGTGTACCTTTATCAACCTGACGAACGTGGCCCCTGCTTTGCCTTCGAGGGACAAAAGCTGATTGTGCATTGGTATCGGGGGTACCTCATCATTGTCTCCAAGGACCGAAAGACTTCCCCAAAGTAGGGCTCTTTGAAACAGATGAGTTCTTTTTGCTCGTGCAGCTTCATGCTTTTTCTCCTTCTTCCCTGTGAAGCTTTGCTCTTGGGAGCAGATTGCGACTCTGTCCGACATTGTTGAGGTTGATCCAAACCCATATATTGATTAACTTCCATTGCAAAAGTTAGCACAATTAAGTGTGCTGAATGAGCGGGATTTTTTTGCAGTCCTATGAATTTCTCAGTCTAACAGGATGGTGGAATTTGTGTATAAATACATGCCGGTTTCCCTCTGGATCCACTTAGCTTAATTGCCTAAATGAACTCTGTTTGTCTTGCTTTCTATACATCCCTAGTTTGAACAGTTATTAAAGATTTCAAGTTATGTTCTTCTTGTTTTCTAAAACTTTCTTCTTCTCTCCAGGTCAGAATTTGCTGGGAACGAGGCACAGAATTCAGACAAACAAGTCCTGAATATCTATGACTTGTGCAACAAATTCATTGCATACAGCTCAGTCTTTGATGATATAGTGGATGTCTTGGCAGAATGGGGTTCTCTCTATGTACTGACCAGAGATGGGAAGATCCATGTACTGCAGGAGAAGGATACGCAAACCAAACTCGAGGCATGTAAATTTGTTTTCTTATTAGTCTTTGCCTTATGTCTATAAGATTGTACTGGCTCTGCAGACTGAAAAATTGAACCATACAGGTAAGTGAATTACATAACAAGTGACCGAATAGCTTTTCAGTATAACTAGCTGTAAGACAATTGGTATGTAAAGGCCCGTGTGCATGTATGCACTAAGAAGAAGAAACAACTTGTTTTCCAGGTGTATTTGAACTTGCTTTGTGGGGTGGTATTTTATTTCTCTCATACTGCTCTTAACATATGCTTAAACAGATGCTGTTCAGAAAGAACTTATTTGAAATGGCCATTAACCTGGCCAAGAGCCACCACTTGGACAGCGATGGTTTGTCAGAGATTTTCCGGCAGTATGGCGATCATCTCTATAACAAGGGAAACCATGATGGAGCTATCCAGCAGTATATCCGGTAGGTGGGGGTCCTGTGGAGCTGTGATGTTGTAGTACAGGTAGGAGCAACATAGGCCTGTTTCAGCCCAGGAATAAAAACAGTCCAAAACAAAAAAAAAAAGCGTGACTTGAGGCAAAAATTCTGCCTGTACAGAGAAAGATGTCAGTGAGACTAAAAGTCTTTGAACAAGTTGCTTGAAAATCGCTCTACACCTTAGGATAAAGTTCTTGTTTTCGATCATATTTTAACGTGAATAATGTAGACCCATTGGGATGGAGTGCGGCCTGGTGGCATCATTATAAAGAAAGGATCACTCTCTGCAAGATAGATGATGGAATTTGACCATGTATGGCAGTCTTCTTGGAAAGTACTCAAACAGTTAAATGTCGGTTTTAAAACATCTTGGGTTTTTTAAAACTAGAACTCAGAGCAGCCTTGTTTTGAGGCTCACTGAAAACTTCATGTTCAAATTTAGAAATGCTACCAAGTGTTACATTATTGTGGAGCTGGTGCTCCGGAGTCCCTGACATCTAGTGAGAGTGAACATGTCTTTTTACCTTGACTTGCTTTTACTGTCACAGTAACTGTGGCTAAACTGCTCCATGTTTAGAGCATAAGCATATAAATGTGACTTTGAGTTATGTGACTAAAATGAAGGAAAATGTAACTTTTATTCCTCTCTTTTTTTGGCTTCCCAGTCTGTTGTGATCAGAGCCTAGTCTGTCTTCTCACTGCCACCTTTAAAGGAAGATTAACTCGTTCTATGCTGTCATGGTCCCCCTGATCAAGGCCTTTGTATCAGTGTGTGTGCAGATGGGTGGTCTTACGCTGTAACTAGTTGTTGCTTCTGATGCATAGCTGAGCAGTTCCGAGGGGGTTAGTGCCTGCTGAAGTTAAGGCTTCTCTGTGTTATGTTGTTAATTTCTCAATTTATTTTGACTTCATGAGTATATAATATCATGTAATGTGACTCTTCTCCTCACAGAACTATAGGGAAGCTAGAACCATCTTATGTTATTCGGAAATTCCTGGATGCTCAGCGTATCCACAACCTCACTGCTTATCTACAGATGCTCCATCTGCAGTCCCTTGCCAATGCAGACCACACTACACTTCTGCTGAATTGCTATACCAAACTCAAAGACAGCTCCAAACTGGAAGAGTTCATTAAGGTATTGGGGGACATGGAATCATGCTACATTTTTATGACATCATAGTAATTAAAAAGGGGTTGTGGTGACATATTAAATTACCTCCTGTACATCTATTGAGAGAGAGAATAAGGAATTTGCCACTCAGTACCCTGGTCTTTGCTCCTTTATTTCCGAGCTCTTGCTTACATTCTCGGTTTGGTTGGTTTGCCATCTGGGTCTGGAGTGTGCTTGCTTCTGCCAGGGCAACTGGCAAGCAAATGAGAAGTGGTTAGACTGCTTCCTTTCTGCATGGGTGATTTTTCCCTTGCGTGAGAGGTGGCAAATTGTCCCTGCTCATGTTTTCCTTCTCTTACATAAATGATTACTGCTTTTGGACTGTTAGAATTTTTCTGAGGGACCATCTCTCTGCTTTTCTTCTTGGAGACAAGTGAGAGTGAGGTCCACTTTGATGTGGAAACGGCTATCAAGGTGCTTCGCCAGGCTGGTTACTACTCCCACGCCGTGTACCTGGCAGAGAAGCATGAGCATCATGAATGGTACCTCAAAATCCAGTTAGAGGACATCAAGGTGAGGAGACAACTGCATGTGTGTTCTTATTGGGGAGAATACTGTGAGGAATTTAGTGAGAATATAATTTCACTGACCTCTTTGCTGAGGATAGCATGCTGATGAGAGCAGCAGTAGCAATACTCGTAGCTGTTGGTGTGTTGCCTTTCCGCTTTTGCCTTGTGTGTTAGACTAGGTGTGGAAATCAGAAGGTCTTGTTTTCTTTCTGATGTGGCTCCTTTAAGAGGAGGGAGGGTGGTTAGTTGGGGATTTTTCTAAATATTTCCCCCAGGCTATATCCAGTCTTTCTCCCTGAGGAGGAAAATAAGCAGGAATAGTGAACTAGGTGATAATTCAGAGCAAATGGTATTTGTGGCATACTCACAGCATGTCTTCAATGCTTTCTGTCCTAACCTCAAAGTGGAGAGCAAAGGCCGATGTCCTGTGATTGTTTTGTTGTCTGTCTTCACAGAACTACCAAGAGGCTTTGCATTACATTGGAAAACTGCCCTTTGAACAGGCAGAGAGTAACATGAAGCGTTATGGTAAAATCCTGATGCACCATGTCCCTAATGAGACCACTGAATTGCTGAAGATCCTTTGCACTGATTACCGTCCTTCGGGAAGTAATGAAGGCCCCGGGATGCTAGAAGGAAAAAAGGTGTGGTTTGTGTTGACTGAGAGTTGCTGCTCTCCAGTAGTAACTTCGCAGCGAGTGGTTCTGCATGCCTTGTGTTGCCAGCCTGTTTTAGGTATAATGATAATTATACCTAAATAAACTTGGCTCAGGTGAGACCCCACCTGGAATACTGTGTCTAGCTCTGGAACCCTTAGCAGAGAAAAAACATGGACCTTATGGAGTGAGTCCAGAGGAGGGCTATAAAAATAATCAGAGGGTTGGAACACACCCGCTCTGGAGAAAGTCTGAGTGAGTGGAGGTTGCCCGGTCTGGATAAGGGAAGGCTTCAGGGAGACCTCATGGCAGCCTTTCAGTACTCAAAAAAGTTTTATAGGAAAGATGAGGACAAGCTTTTTTACAGGGCCTGTTGTGATGCTACAAGGGGTAATAGCTTTAAAGTAAAAGAGGGCAGATTTAGACTAGATAGAAGGAAGGAACGTTTTGTTATGAGGATGGTGAAACACTGAACCAGGTTGCCCAGAGAAGTGGTAGATGGCCCCATCCCTGGAAACACTCTAGTTAGGTTGGATGAGGACCTGAGCAACTTGATCGAATGGAAGATGTCCCAGCTCTTTGCATGGGGTGTTAGACTAGATGACCTTTAAAGTTCCCTTCCTACCCAGACTATTCAAGGATTCCATGAGAAGCCCCATTCTGGTGTACTGGTAGTCCTAGAGGCAGGAGACCTCTTAAAGCTATTGCTCAGGATTGATCCTTGATATCATTGGCATCCTGTATTGTGCTGTATCTGTCCTGTCTGAGACTCTGGAAATGAACATTCCTCATGGCAGGAAGGAAGCACTAGTATGGCTTAGACTGATGTGGGTGCTTGTCTTTTTCTGACTGTTTTACAGGCCAATTCAGAGGAGTTCATCCCAGTCTTTGCAAACAACTCCCGAGAACTGAAAGCTTTTCTGGAACACATGACTGAGGTGCAGGCTGACTCTCCACAGGGTGTCTATGACACTTTACTGGAACTTCGACTGCAGAACTGGGCACATGAACAAGATGAGCAGGTTTGTGCTCCTCCAGCATTGTGTTTTGAGGGGGAGATTTGGTGTCTGTGAGTCATATTTGAATTCCTGCAATGCGCTTTCCAGCTGGGCATTGACAACACGAGGCAGTATATATGCTGTGCTGGACAAATAGTGCAGAAATGGGAAAGCAGCCTAGTAGCTGGGAGAATATTCCCTTCAGGATGGCTGAGCTAGTTTTGTTTGTATCTCATTTAAGGACAGATTCCAGACAATACAGCCTCGGTGAGCAGATGCCTTGCCCACGAAAGTATCTTCACTTGCTTGCCTAGATCTGTGAGGATGTTGGCTGTTTGGGCAAAGAAAATCATGTCCTATTTGCTTAAAAGGGTTAAAGAACAAGTATCAAAACTGACCTCTGTGAAGGAGCTACAAATTGTCAGGTCTTAGTGCAAAATACTGTGTATGTGGGTGTGCCTGTGTTCCTCTTCTTGACCTCTTCCCCTTCTTTGTAGATCAAGGAGAAGTTGCACAGTGAAGCTCTCACCCTCCTGAAGAGCGGAAGGTTCAAAACAGTCTTTGATAAGGCCTTGGTCTTATGTCAGATGCATAATTTCAAGGATGGTGTTCTCTACCTCTATGAGCAGGGCAAACTGTGAGTGTTACTCTTTAGAATCGTCTCCTTCCCCTCTTGCCCCCACTGTAGCCATTTCTGAGCCATAAATGTTTGTACCATTAATGGTAGTGACCTCTTTAGTATCTCAAGATGGGAATGGTAGATGATTGTTTTGCAGAAATACCTCACTGTTGAAGCAAGGCAGTTATATAGAGTGAAAAAAAGACTTGTCTTTGACTTCTGTGTGAGTCTGGGGATTGCATGGCTGGGTGAAAACCTGAGATCCCTGTAACAACTCAAAGGGCGAGATGGATTGTTGCAGCTGATGAGTCTTTCTCCCACAGTTTCCAACAGATCATGCACTACCACATGCAGAATGAGCAGTACAAGAAGGTGATCGAGGTGTGCGAGTTGTATGGCGACCAAGAGGCTTGTCTCTGGGAACAGGCTCTTGGCTACTTTGCACGGAAGGAGGAGAACTGCAAAGAGTATATTGCTGCAGTGCTGAAACACATCGAGAACAAGAATCTTATGCCTCCACTGCTTGGTAATGACACTCAGCCCTCAGCCTCTCCTGCAATAAAACCCCAACACAAGCAAAAACCAGAAAAACAAACCACAAAAGACTCCAACCCAGACTAGTTTGTAGTGCTTTCTGTAGATCAGACATTAGAAGAATCAATGAAATTGGAGCCTACCATTTGAAGTAATAACCTGCTCTATAGGGAAAAACAATGCCAGTCACAGCTCCCTAGTTTGGGAAAAAGATCTGCAGTATCAGTGAGATGCCTCGTACATGATTTCTGGTCTTTCAGTGTGGTAGTCTAAGTGCAGGGCATGCTGAAACTCCTGTTGTGCCCTGGTGGAGAGCTATAATCCAATCCACTACTAGATACTTCCTTTGTCCCTTCTGGTCTGAGTTATCCAGACATGCTCCCAGATGCCCATTTCTGGAAGAGGTCAAACTGAAAGAGAATCTTTAAGTGAGCTCTTCCAATTAATTCCATGAGAATGCCAATTGTCTTTGCCTGTAAGTAGCCTGTCCCAGGAAGGCAGTCTGCCCTGGCAGTGCAAGCATAGCTGCAGTTTTTGTGCTTGTGTTTAAACTAACATCTCAGTTGTTCTCAGTTGTGCAGACGCTGGCTCATAACTCCACAGCCACCCTGTCTGTGATTAAGGATTATCTTGTCAACAAGCTGCAGAAGCAAAGCCACCAGATAGAGCAGGATGAGCAGAGAATTCAGAAATACCGCGAAGAAACTACGAGGATCCGCCTAGAAATTGAAGAGCTAAAAGCAAGGTGCAGGACTCTGTGCTGTCTTGTTTAGTCCTATATAAGGATACAACTGCTGTTTTCTTCTAGTAAGGTAAAGTGTAGTTTGTCTTTCTCATGCTTCTCCATCTTGTCATTCAGTCCCAAGATTTTTCAGAAGACCAAGTGTAGCATTTGCACCAGTGCATTGGAGCTCCCTTCAGTCCACTTCCTGTGCGGTCATTCCTTTCACCAGCACTGCTTTGAAAGCTACTCTGAGAGTGATTCGGAATGTCCTACTTGCATGCCAGAAAATCGCAAAGTGATGGACATGATCCGCGCCCAGGAGCAGAAGAGAGATCTGCATGACCAGTTTCAGCACCAGGTAGGGTAACATTGCCTGTCTTAACAAGTTGAAATAAATAGAGTTTAGATTCATTTACAGACCTGTAAATGGAGGTAGAGACAAATAAGGCTTGAAGGTATTTTGTAAACAAGGCTATGTTAACTGGATAATGAGGCATTAGACCTCAGGGTGACTGCATTCTGTAAAGGGCATGAAGAGGCATTGTTGGCTCTGTGAAGGTGAAAGAGAGAATCTGTTCTCACCTGACCCTCAGATGGGTCTCGAGACCTATTGGTCAGCATGACAGCTGGTCAGCAGGTTGTATAGAACTAATCAGGGAGAAAAGGAGAACAATAGTGTGAGTTGGAATGGGGACAGCATGAAAATGTTGCATCTACCTTGTGTTCCCCAAGGATTAAGTAACGGGTGAGTGTGAGAATGGGATATCAGCTGGAAAATGTTAACACGTGGAAACCAGAGCGGTTGAGGCACCCACCTTCCTGTTTAGTTCAGTTGCTCATTACCTCCTCGGTGGTTGAAACAGGAGCTGGAATGGCCAGTGTCAGAAAATCTAGCAGGTTCTGCTATACCTAGCTCTTGCATGGAATGAGCAAAGAGCCAGAGACTGACATGGGCTGCCCTGTCCCCTAAGCCAGAGACTTGTAAGTGCAGGGGGAGAAAGAAGGGGGCTCAATGCAAGAGGCTCTGGAGGCTTTTGCTGATGCTGCTTCTTTTTGTCGGGCAGCTCAAGTGTTCAAACGATGGCTTCTCAGTCGTTGCTGACTACTTTGGTCGTGGCGTCTTCAATAAGCTCACCCTGATCACGGACTTGCCCTCCGGAAAGACGGCTACGACGATCGAGGCTGGCCTGCAGCGGGAGCTGCTCATCCACACCAAACGCAGTACCTGACCGCAGGCCCCGTCCACACGCCCTCTTGTGTTGTACGGGGTCCCTCGCTGTGTCCTCGGCCACCTGTATTTGGCTTCAACCCTTGGCCTCCAATAAACCAGACTGGCCGGGCAGTGCTGCGCACCGGCCCTCCTTGACGGCCGCGGGGGGGTGGCGGGGCCTCGGCGGCGGGCGGGGGCGGAGCTTTTCCGGCGCCGCGGCGGCTGCTGGCGCGCCGGTCACGTGGTGGGTGCGGGGCTGGCGGTCATGGCGGAGCCGGGGGCGGCCGCCGTGGGCCTGGGGCGAGCGGAGTCTGGCGGAGGGGCCGACGGGGCCGGCGCCGACCCGTTGCCGCCACAGGGAGAGAACGGCGTGGATGGCAGAGCGATCCGCGTGGGCACCCGCCGGAGTCAGGTAGGCAGCGACAGGGCGGGGGTGCGGGATGTGCTCCGGCTCCGGCACCCGGTTCTTCCCGGGCAGCGCAGGGTCTGAGTGCTTCTCGGGGCTGAGGAACGGACAGAGCTTCCTCAGTTGGTGCGTTTCGATTCCTGCCGTGGAACTCCGGGAAGAAGTTTGGAAAGCCCTTCCTTCGGAACCCAGGGGACGGTGGGCTGTGTTAGCGTTGCCGCGGTGCAGGGGCTGGGGGCGGCGGCGCGGGTCTCTGCCGGGTCTGGCTGGGACTGTGCAACTTGCAAAGTCTGTGCAGCTGTTGTAGGGAAACCCCCAATGACTGATGGCTGCAGCCCGCTCAAGGGCCAGGGAAGGGACATATCCAGAGATAGAGGAGGTATCTCTTGCCAGCGGGCTACAGTAGGGAGGAGCAGCCTCACAAAGGGAGATAGATAAGCGACCCTCGGGCCTTTGCTCTGAGATAATCTCGTCCCTTTTGGTGGCGCGTTCTAGGAAGAATTCCATGTTGGCCCAAAGGCATTTTACGTAGTCATCAGGACAAGAGAGATAGCCGTGCATAAACGCTACCTCGTGTAATAACCTGTGGCTTTTGAGGCACTTTGCAAAGGGAGGCAGCTACGTACATTTATTGTATTTGGAGGGAGCTGCAGTCCTGAGAACTATGTTAATTACCTAAGGGTCCTGAGCCCTTCGGTGGGAGAAGAGCTTCTGTAGTTGCTTGAGTCTGCTGCCGCTTGCATGTGCAGAAAGATGATACACTAAGTGATTGTATTTTACTTGCTTCTAGTTTTCTTACGCAATAGAATGTTCTTCATGCAGTTTACTGCTTTGGGATTTGTTTCTTGCTGTACGTGATGATGTAAGCTGTTACTTTTGTGTATGCGTGTTTGTAGAACCTCTAACTACATCTTTGTTCTTACAGAGGATAAGTAACTTGTATTTGACACTAACTCAGGATTTTCCCACTAGCTCAGTGAAATCCTACTGACTTCTCCCAAAGCTTGCAGTATTGGTAAAACTCGTACTCTTAGAAAAAGCGGGAGGCTTTAACCCTAACCCTAGCACAATGTGCAATATGACTTGTTCTTTCATCACTGAGCAAGAGAATAATGGTTTTGCTTACTTTTCTGCCCACTTGCTGATCATCATTCAGCACTTGTGTCCCACATATATGAAACCAAGAAGTGAAAGCCTGAGAATCATGATCTGTAGTCTCCTGTTGTAGTCGCTCTCCTTAACTCGATAAATTTATTGCAGTGTTTCATCAGTGGTTGATGAAACAGCGATGCTGGACATGGGGAGATATGGTACTTTAGTCAATAAAAGAAGTTCTTCAGCGAAGTGCTCTGGTCATGAGAAGAGTTCACACAGTTCAAGGAGTTTGTACCTATGAGTGATTTTACTTGAGGCAACCTATTTCTAATGCTTTTAATTTAGAGAGAATGTACTGGTCATGCCTGCCTGGCTGTGGAAGAATGGCAAAGTCTCCTTAGCTACTGTATGGACAATGTGCTCTTTCTTTAGGACTTTGTTTTCTGCTTCCTTGTAGCTGGCCCGGATTCAGACTGACAGTGTGGTTATGATGCTCCGTGAGCTATACCCTGACCTCTGCTTTGAGATCGGTAAGTTTTTTTTTTGATGTTGCCCTGGGGTAGATGGCAGCAGGAGCCAGTGGGTTATTTTTGTGTGCAAGAGGTGTATGTAGAGTCAGGAGGAGGAGGTCTATCTAAGTTTATCTGAGAGTGCCATCTGAATTCAGTTCAGTTGTGTGGCTGAGCAACTGCTGCTGCTGGTTTCTTCTAGGGGAGATAGATGGATTTCATAAGCTCTTGATGATTTAAGTGCTGAGTATGCGATGGATATGGTGTTGCTTCATTTGCAAACCCAGTATTGTTCTGCCCTCTGGGCATTTGGGGCATTTTCTGATCTAGGGCTCAAGGCTTTCAACAGGGATAAGGGGGGCTCAGCCTTCCACTGAAGAGAACTGCTTCATACATGTTCACTGGCACTCCAGAGACAGACTGTGGCAGTTTCCATTGGGTCAGCTCTTCCCCAAACACACCCTGTTTCCCCATGCTTTTATTTTTGAGGACGGTGAAAGAAGTCTGAGTTTCACTTGTCTTGAGCGCAGTGTGTTTCTAGAAGTGAGCTGCACTTGTATGGAGCTTGAGTCCGTGTTCACACAGTGGTGTGTGACTGCTCATGGCATGTTGCATAGATATTTTTAGCCTAAGCCCAGTGCTTTTATCAAGCCTCACATTTTACCTGTACTGTCTCTGAGCAGTGCCTATGTCAACAACAGGGGACAAGATCTTGGATACAGCACTTTCCAAGGTAAAGGAAATGTTCTTTCCTTATTCAAGAACTAATACTATTTATGTTACATTGGCTGATGCTTCTTTTGTGATTCATGTTCTTCCATTTATGTGTAGATTGGAGAGAAGAGCCTCTTCACCAAAGAGTTGGAAAGTGCACTTGAAAGAAATGAGTAAGAGCTTATTGTTTTGTCTTTCTCCTTGGCATTTGGTGCTCTTTGGACATATTTAGCTTGCTGCATAGGTGATCTACTTTGCTTCAGTCCTGGTACCTCTTGGGCTAAGAAAAATAGTCCTTTGATAATTCACTGTCTCCCCCCCCCACTTTTTTTTTCCTCTCTACGCTGGTCTTAGGCCATGTATTTTGAAGTGGAGTTGTTGTGTCACTTGTTCTGCCCCAGTTAGGTTTTCTTCTATTATTTGTGTATTACATGCTGTAATATACAGGGAGGACCTGTGTATTCTCATACGATTCCTGCTTATGAATATATTTTTTTAAAAATACTTTGCTTGTTGGTGGTAATGTATTGTGAGATTTATTGTTATCCTGTTAACATTTATTAACTTACGCAAGCTAAATGTGCAGGAGAATTTCGCATGGGCAAATTGTGCTATGTTCTGTGCAACTTCTCTCTACAAAAAAACTTGCCTCAGGTGCCTGAGCAGAGAGAGATTAGTGCTGGTTTCATGGGTTTGAGGTGTTGGGGGATTTTTGTTGTTATTTAATCTCTCTTTTCAATATTCTGAGGAGAGTTTCAGTGGTGCCTTAGTTAAATTATGTTTTAAAGCAAAGGTATTCTTCTGCATCTCTGCCACATAGTTACATCATACTGCATTTTCAGTGAAGTTGATGAAAAAATATTGCAGACTCAAGTGTTTACAATTATTCTTGGTTCCTGTGTGACAAAGCAGGTAGCCTGTAGTTTGGCTCGCTGTTACTTAAAGTTTGAAGTATAATACCAACCCACATACTGATGCATTTTGGTACAGTGAGTCTCTCTGTGTGAGCATCTCCAGCATCTTTCCCTCATTGAATCTGATTGTTTGTTATGTGTCTTTCATCGCTGGGTAATGGGAAAAGAGAGACAGAGAAAGGCGAAGTAGCTTTTTCGGAGTAACACAAAAACTGTATAGTAATCTTTGCTATAAAATTCTTCTCCCTTCGCCAAATTAATTCCCAGAGTGGGTTCAAACTTTTGTGTAGTGACCTGCAGGCCTCTGGTAGATCGCCACATGAGCTCCACCATCTGTTCTCTGATTACTGTCCTCTAATTTTTAGAGTTGACCTTGTGGTTCACTCCCTGAAGGACCTGCCAACTTCTCTTCCTCCTGGCTTTACGATTGGTGCTGTCTGCAAGTAAGTGTGGATGTGAGGCTTGATTCTCTGAGGGTCTTGCATTTTATAGTGTTGGTAAAGAAGAGCAAAGGCAGTGTAGGTCCTTTTAGGTGTTCAAAGTTTCCTGTGATTAATCTCCAAAACAGTGGAAGCTCTAGTGGAACACTAGAGCTGCCCTAGTGTTCCACAGCTAGCAGGTGTGCTGAAAATTCTTGCTCATACAGTGATGATGGAGTATTTTGGAGCCAGAGGCAGTTCTTCCAGGAAATGATAGCAGAACTGTTGAGCTTAGCAGCCTTGCCTTAAATGACGTGTCAGGCATTTTGCACTTGCATTATTTTGCAGAAGGGAGAACCCACTTGATGCTGTTGTCTTTCATCCCAAAAACTGTGGAAAAACACTGAGCCTCCTTCCTGAAAAAAGGTGAGTAGGAGAAGAAGGGGAAGACAGGTGAAAACAGAAGGGGTCAGTTGGTTGATATTTTCCATTGGCAAGTCAGTCAGCTCATTGCTTCATCCTGTAGTGGTTTTACACTGCCTTTTGTGAGCATTCCACAGACATTAACCTGGACCCTCTTGCTGGAAAGAGTAACACTGTCTCGAGGGAGCGCTGCATACTGAATGAGGTTCATCTCTCAAGCCACCTTTGAGTGGCAATGCTTTCTCAAGTTAGAACCTTTCTTGCCACGATCTCTCAAGTGAATTCCTGCTCCTTGGTATTCTGCCTACTGCTTCAGGTTTCATCAGTCCTTGACAGTGGCTCGGGACTGGTTGTCAGAAGCACATCCTGTAAACTGGCTCCTTGGGAGTCACTTCAGACGCACTTTATGCTAAACTTCACCGACTGGTTTTCTTTCTTCTAAGGAGATACAAATCATTGACCCTTTTTTTGATCTTCATTTCAACTTTAAAAAAAAAAAAAAGTTACCATTTGTGTCCTTGAAACCTCTGTCATATATGTGGCTGGAGGTAATTGTTAGGAGTGTTCTGGATTTCAGTGGTTATAATTTTCCCTGCAGTGTGATTGGAACCAGTTCACTTCGGAGAGCAGCTCAGCTCAAGAAGAAGTTCCCTCATTTAGAATTCAAGGATATTGTATCCTTTCCTGGCAAGCTGTGGGAGCTGGGTAAAGCTGCAAACAGGAAACTACAACTTCTTGTAAAATCTAGATTCAAGGATGATTTGTGCCACCTGATGTACAAGAGCTAACTGCTTCCTCAGAAGCTTTTCTCTGCTGCTCTGTTCTGTAGCCATTCTGTAGCCCAGGTAGCACTGTAGCTATCCTGTCCTCTGCTTTCTCATGAGGCTGTGAAGAAGCAGCCAGCCTTGATCTTGCTGGGGGTTCAATGTACAGATGAATTATATGTTTTGCAGTATTTGAAAAATTGCATGATGGTGCCTTCCATGTATTTGCCACGGGTGTGTGACCAAATGTTGCTGGTTTTCCAGTAACCTTGGATGCGGTTTGGTCCACTAGTTTCGATGTGGGTGGCTGACCTACTGAGAAAAGGCATTGTTACTTCAGTTCTAGGAGCAGAGTTCTTTGCAGTGCAGTTCTTTGCGTGCTAATAGTGCACTTCAGTGGTGTGCATATCTTTATAGACTCAGCACTTGAATTAATATTCCATAATACTTTGCAAAATTCTATTTTAAGAAACAATTGTCCATATTTAACACTTCTTTCAGGATGACATTCTCATTTGGAGACTGTTGGTTTTTGTACAGACTCAGGTGGTTGTAGGACTGTTTGCCTGCTGTTTCTATGCTTGCTTAATCACTTCTACAGAGAGGAAACTTAAATACCCGTTTAAAGAAGCTAGATGAGAAGGAAGACTTCAGTGCCATCATCCTGGCTGCTGCTGGGCTGAAGAGAATGGGCTGGGAAAATCGCATTGGCCAGGTGAGGTGCAGCACAGCAGAAAATACCATTCTCTGCTGAACTATCAACTGTTTGCCTTTCAGACCTTGTGGTTGTCCTGTCCAAGATAAGCATGCAATCTCCTGACTGTATTGCCATGTTAGATTGGATTTGAGGCACTTCAGAAAGGAGTGGTTGGGTTTGTTTGTTGGTTGTTTTTCTTCATAGAGAAATTTTTCATGTTCAGCTTTCCATGGTTCAGTAACTGTTTGTAATCTGATTGTCTCCTAGCACTTCGCAGCAGTCTGCAAGGCTGAGATTTTAGTGATTAGCTAATTCACAAAGTGTTACACTCCAGTTGATGGAAAGTGTGTTGTCTCACTTTCGTGATGGAAACACTGAGGCATGGGAAGGGAGAGGTGATAATTCTTTGGTCTGACATGAAATCAATTGGTAGTAGAGACAGGAATCTGGCTCTTGTTTCCTATATTTTGAACAGTGCAACTGGAGTTAACTCTTGATTTTACTTTCTTCCAGCTCCTAGGCCCTGAAGATTGTCTGTATGCTGTTGGACAGGTACTTTTCAACTTTTGTTCCTTAAGCCATGCTTAAAGTGCACTGAAAGCCAGCAACAATATATCTGTGTAGTTAACTGTGCTGAAGACTTCTCATGTCTTGGTTACCAGAAAAGTACTTCGATCTCTTTTGTTGGCTGTTACAACTATTTTAGGCACATCTTGTTAGAAGAATGGGAGTCTGCTCTTCTACCCAGTGCGTTAGGGGCTGATTCCTATCAGTAACAGAAAAACAGTAAATGGGAAAGGCAATCCATGCACAGCTACAGTGGGGCAACACAGCAGATATGGGGCAGGTTCTGGCAGGGTCGGTATTATGCTGCACCAGGATAACTTGCAAAGCCACTACAGTGTCTTTGCTCTGTGATGCTCCCTCCTTTGTGCATGGTGTCCTGACTCCTGCAGGGTGGAGCTGAAACGCCTGTCTTGGAGCACATTCTTAGTGCTCCTGTTTTCAGGTGGGCAGACAGTTCTAGTCCGTGCTGGCTGCGTGGCTGAGCTTACGCAGGATTGCCCTGCTGATATCAAACTTGCTAAACCAGAGCTGGTGATACGTTAATGATTGCAAGTGACGAATGTGCACATTCAGTCTGAAAAAGTGATTTTGATCATGCATTTGTCAAGTACTGTGCAAAGTTCTAGAATGGTTTGAGGTGGCAGCATGATCTTTAACACTTGGCTGAATAAGCCCAGATCTTCTGTTTACAGCAGCTACTATAGGACGACCCTGCAGCCAGTGGAGTGTATCATAATTTATTTCTGTGAACATTGCTCCCTTAGTGAAAAGGGTCTGAGCCTCTGAGTTCTGTTTCATGATCAATGGTGAGTACACATGCAGATGAATGAAGAACTATTATATTTTGTTGTGTTTCTTCTTCTAGGGTGCCTTAGCAGTGGAAGTTCGTGCCAAAGACCAAGAGATACTGAATATGGTATCTGCCCTGCATGATGCAGACACTGTGTTGTGCTGCATTGCTGAGAGAGCCTTTATGAAACGTTTGGTAGGTCTGGCACCCTTGCTCTGCCTGCAGCAGTAAATACTGATCTGCTACTTAACATGATGCTATAGTATGGGAAATCTGTTACACTTGTCTAAAACTACAAAGGAGAGTATTTCTGAATCAAAAAAGGCCAGAAGAGTGATGGGCAGGGTTATATGGAGCCTAAACTTTTCAGAGGCCTCTGCTTTGAATGTGTTGGGTAGGAGCCTCAGTGTCAGCTGCTTTGTGTTTTAGGAGGGTGGATGTAGCGTCCCTGTTGCTGTCAACACCCTTCTGAAGGATGACCAGGTAAGGAGTACCTGGTATTTTTCATGGATTGTTTCTGAAAACCTATTCCAAGTGTGTGCATGTTTCCCTATCTTTTCCTGAAGCTAATTTCAGCAGGTGTCTTTATAGCCAGTTAGGGCAGATAGTCTCCCAACTTGACCCTTCTGTGTTTGTGTCCAAAGCAGGAGTACAGGAATGGGTCTGACTACTGAAGCTGTCTTTCAGAAAATGCCCTTATAATATATACCAGATTCCCCCCACCACCCCTGCTGCTTATTTCATGTTGTCCTGAGATCTGAAAGTATTGCTTCTGACCCTACCAAACCTGTTTTTAGACAGTGTAGTGTGATTAAGGAGGTGGAAAACTAGAAAAAACTTCAGCCTTTTCCTTGAGAAGTCACAGCTTCCCTAACAGGGCTTACTTTTCTTATTACTTGCATTGTACCGCTATTCATGCTGAACCCACTGCATGACAAAAGCCTTTCCCTCCAGACTTAGCTTTGTATATTGGGTGGGGTTTTTTAAAGAGGGGCTACTTGGCTGCTTGTTTGTTTATGTGGTATTAATCCATTCTGTGTATTTTTCCAAGTTGTATTTGACAGGAGCGGTCTACAGCTTGGATGGATCTGATAGCCTGAAGGAGACGATGCAAATTGGTGTTAGTTATCCCCATCAGGTACGTGAACCATGATGGCTTCAAAAGCCAAACCTGAAGCTAAATGACAAAAACTAGGCATTTAGAAATACATTATATTTGGTCCGGTTTCTTGTAAGCTGTAACAGCACACTGTTCTTGAGGCTCCTCAGACTAGATTTTACCCTGTTTCATGAGTGTCTTCATTCCTTGCCCACTGTTTTCCTGCTGCCTTACTTTGAGGTGTTTATATTTGCAGAATGAAGATGGACCAAATGATGATGTGCAACATGTTGGCATCACGGCCAAGAATGTTCCTGGTCAGGCCCAGGAAGCGGCAGAAAACCTGGGTGTTGAACTAGCTGGTTTACTTCTGAGCAAGGGAGCAAAGCATATCCTTAGCGTGGCAAGGCAGCTCAATGATGCCCGCTGAACCCGGGGTGTGGCCAGCAGCAGTGCTACAAGCAGCTACAAGTCTTTGCTACATCATGATCCTCTGGAGAGATTTATTTCAACATGAATGTCGAAATAAATGTCTTACCTGGCGTTTGGGTGGAAAAAACCTGAAATATGAAGTTAACTAACTTGAATAGTTTCTGCTCCTCAGAGTTTTCATCCCTCTCCACATTTCTCTAAATTGTTAAGTGTCTCTTTGAAGTATTGTCAACAATTTTTGTAGCTAGGAGGCTAAAAGAAAGAATTAAAAATAAAATGAAAGCCTTTAAGTGTTCATTTCCATTCAGGAGCAAAGTGCTCATTAGGTTATAATTGGAGACTCAACTGTGCTGGTACCAAAATGCTGTACTGTGCCGAGTGCTTTCAGGAGTTATTATTTGGGCCTTTTCACTCACTGGATCACTGAAGGCTCCCATTAGGTTCCTGATAGTATGGTCCTTATAGTAAAGTAGCAGAGATGCTACATTCACCCTTGGTCTTAGTGAAGGTAAATAAAGTTTGCCGCTTTCAGGCAGATACAGATTTGCCAATCGGCTAGTATTAAATGAGGGAGCAGACAGCCATTTTGGTTCCCTTTGTATGTTTGTCCATAAAGGTCATGAGAGACAGTTAGCTACAATAGCCAGGGAAGGGGGAGCTGAAGCAGAAGCCCAAATTTCAGTTACCGTGGCTTCCTGCACTGGCTACTAGGTCAGCATCCTCTCAGCAGAGTTTGATTGTTACAGTGCCTTGCAGAAACACCGAAACGGCACCGTATTGGGGTCCTGTTTTGTAAATAAAGCACTTTTATTTTCTAGGCAACGTCCACTGAATGTACCAGAGGTAAGAGCTAAATTAACGGGTCCTTACGGAGCTGCTCTCGCTCTCAGTGTTTGACTGGCCCCGGGCCGGTTCCTGCCCGCCCCCCAGCAGCCGGCCACGCCTCGTCCCCTTCCCTCCTCCTGCCTCCTCCGCGGATCGCAGCTCTCCCGCTGAGCAATGGGGTGGCCCTGAAAAGGGCCTTTGAGTCGTGCCGGAAGGCCCGGCCGGCCTAGTACTCCTGCGACTGCTGCCCGCTGCCCCTCTTGCTGGCCTTCTTGGGCAGCAGCACGGCCTGGATGTTGGGCAGGACGCCGCCCTGCGCGATGGTAACGCCGCCCAACAGCTTGTTGAGCTCCTCGTCGTTGCGCACCGCTAATTGCAGGTGCCGGGGGATGATGCGCGTCTTCTTGTTGTCGCGTGCCGCGTTGCCCGCCAGCTCTAGGATCTCAGCGGTCAGGTACTCGAGCACGGCCGCTAGATACACGGGCGCGCCGGCCCCCACCCGCTCCGCGTAGTGCCCGCGCCGCAGCAGCCGGTGAACGCGCCCCACTGGGAACTGCAGCCCAGCCCGGGACGAGCGAGACTTGGCCTTAGCACGGGCCTTACCGCCGCTCTTGCCACGGCCGGACATGGCGCCTCGCTCCGCTGCTGAACCGCTGCGACTGGAGACGCCGCGCCCGGGATTTTTATAACCTCCCGCCAACTAGGGTCCTGCTCATTGGACAGCGCCGCCGCCCCTCGCTATTGGTGCGTCTGCCGGAAGAAGCTTTTTGCTGACTGGTCGCTTGTGTGACACCAACGCGCTTGCTCTGAGGGTGTTGGCCACCGGGCCCAGCCAATCAGCGAGCGAGGCGCCAAATTCAAACCGTGGCGAGGTCGTTGGTGCGGCGCTGTGGCGCCGCCGCCGGCCCTCAGCGAGCATGCGCGGTGCCGGCCCGCCCGTGCGGAGGGAGATGCCGGTCCCGCAGAGCCCTTCGTGCCGCCCGTCCAGGCGCACGGGGCTTCTTGAGGGGTGGAGTCAGTCCCTGGGCCTGGTCGGTGCCTTGTCTGGGCCTGGCTTCCTTCCAGAGTGAGGTAGAGGGACGCCCGTGATGCCTACAGACTGAGAGGTATCTCTGCCTGTAGGGGCATTTGCCTTAGGGCGGCACATGAGGGTTAGAGCATTTAGGGATGTGAAAAAACCTACCATGAGATCCTTTTTAGCGAATTGTGGGAACGTGTGAGATGTATTATGGCTTTATAATATGGGTATATGAAGAGAAGCACCAAAGGAGAAGGAGACGTCAAAGTGGACTAGGAGGAAAAAATTTTGGGAACATTGAAGGGAAAAAAAAAAGGCAGAGAAAGTGGCAATGTTATAAAATGTTGCTGATCAGTAAGAATTAGCTCTGCAGTCTGTGCTGTCCTGCTTGTGTATTTTTTTTTCCCCAGAGTGAGCAGACTCTACCCTGTGTGCCTATGTACATGTGGAGGTCTAAGTGCCAGCAACTGGCATTAGGACACAGATCAGAGCAGCCAGTGGCTCCAGCAAATGGGAAGGCCTCTGCACACGCAAGGATGGGCCAGGGCTAGGTGGAATGCAAGTGTGTGCGATCCCTAGCCAACGAGCCAGACTACAGAGCAAGTAGGATAATGGGCTTTGGAGCCCAGGACCAGATATGGGAGATATTAGGGTCAGCAGGATGCTTACTGGAGGTAGGGCTAAGCCAGCTTACTGGAGAAAAGGGGGTGGATGCCTGAGAAGTACCTATTGGAAGGCCACATTCCTAGATCAGCTAGCAGAGAAATTAATTTCCCTGCTCATATGCCCTGATGCCAGGAAATCCAGCAACTGGATAGACTGAGTGTTTAAGGCCAGGTACTGAATGGTTTCATAATGTTTGTGTGTGTATGTTAATGAATGTACTGTACTAGTAGACTTACAAACTGCTCAGCTGGAGAGGAGAAAGAGGATTTGGCCACTCGTACTCTTCATACTTGAGTGCTGTGTGTTTTCTGTGTTGATTGGTGCCACTTGACACATTTTTGCTTTCTGGTAATACATTCTGAGCCTTGTTACTAGCTGGACTTGGGTGTGTGGAGGTGTGGTGCTCTTGCATCTATTAGGGTACTCGACCTGGCCATTTCTACTCTCACCCACATCAGCATCCCTGTTTCTGCTGCTGCATTATTTCACTTTCACCATTACCCTTGCAAAGACTATAACCTGGTACTCCAATGGTTGTTATATGTTCTTTTGTTGGGTAAGTAGCAATTCTGTGTTAAACTATGGTGCTAAATAGTGCTATATAATTATTTGTATTTGAGGAAAAGGGATTGGCAGTCAGCAAGGTTAGTCAGCAAGTTCCATGTTAATCTAAGGGTCTTACTGATACCCTGTTAAGACAAGGACATGGTGATCCTTACTCTGCTAGCCTGTTCCAGATGTGTCCTCTTTCAGGGAGGAAGGCAGAGGATAAAGGTATTCAGAATTAAAAGCTCATCAGCAGGAACATTCCCAGTAGCCATAAAAATGGAGGGAGTCTGCTGTAGAAATGATCAGCTGCCTAACAGGATAGAAAACTAGAGATGGATGATATAACCTAGTTTCACTTCATGTCAATATTGTCGAGGCAAAGCACTGCAGGGGAAAGGGTACCATGAATTATTTTATTCTTTGAGTGCTCTGAGTTTTGAGTATGGGTTATAACATGTTGTTCTATGTCCATGGACCAAAACCAGGATTGGAGAAGCCAGGAGTGGAGTCTGGTTTACTTATTCTGCTCACAGAAATGAAAGTTGCTGTTTTCTCTCTTGGTGAACAGTACTGTCTTTGTTAGACGTATAGAGATTTTATCTTTCCCACTTTCCCTAAGTGCTATCATTTGCTTCCCCTCTAAAAGGTATTTCTAGTAACAATGATGTCCAAGTAGCAGTGAATCTTTTCTATCACAGAATTGGACAAAAGCCTCTGGTGCACAAGAAACATCCCAGTTCAAAATTAGCCCACACAAAGCAGTTGCTTGCATTTTGACAGGTATTCTGAGGTTCTCAGAGGATGGGAGTAAGATCAGTTGAATCATTTGGTCAAGCAACTGGAGAAAATGAACTGGCAGGTAGAACTCTTTCCCTTGCTCCTGACAGGCCAGTCAGACATCATAAAACAAGCGCACTAGTTGGTACCGGATCGAAAATGCAATCGTGCTGCCAAGGACCTAGGTAAAAATCAGACACATAAAAGAAACATTATACTGTATAATGGTTTACAGGCTATCATATTTCTCCTTTCCAAATGGATTTGCTAAGCTTTCCAGCATGCCTTGTTTCATAAAACAGCAACAAAAAGGCTTATGTCAAAGCTGAAATTCAGCATCCTTACAATAAGGTGCTGCCAGGACTTCTCTGCTATGACTGGGATCAAGGTAAGTGCTATGTACTCTCTGTCTTCTCCCATCCCCGATGTCATCTGCCTGAACCCCGTTCAACAGGCTTTCATTGAAAATCCTTCCTCCCAAATTGGAATCTGGCTGTCTTTTTTCTAGTAGGAATCCCTTATCTTAAATCTGAAGATGAACCATTTTATTGTGGACAGTTAACCAATGCAGGCCTTTCCAAAAGTGGTGTTTTTGCTACACTGTGCTCGAGAATTCACATGCTGAATAGAAGTAGTGGCAGTATTTGTGAAGCATATCCTTGTGCTCCACGTGGCTTCAAAATGCTCCCGGCATGCCCCTCAGATGGAGGGACTGCTGAGCCATGTGCCACGCTTACACAAGTCTGTTTGCTGGCGATAACTCCGAAACTGTTACTTGGTATTACTGAAAAACAGGAACATCCCAAAAGGCTGTTTTGAGTTAGAGTGACAAGGCACTCTGCTGTCCTCATGTTTTTCTTGCAACCAATGACTGGTGCCTTGGGAATCTTCTTAAGCTAACCTTCTGACTTTTTCTTATAAGCTCTCAATGAACAGGGAGGTGTGAATTTCTTTCCTCCTTGAGGTGTATAAACCTCTTATTCTCCCCAAGCTCCACAGCTCAACTGCACTTTGTGTGAAGAGCACGATATTTTACTTTCCCCTTTCTCCTTAAAACTCTTCAGACTGACTTGGATCTGTTTCTGTTGCAGAGTAAATCTTTCTACTGGAGGAACCCTTTGTCTGACCTGAATGAGTAGCAACAGGAGAGTGAGATTTCGCTCGTGGGTGGGTCCGATCAGCTTTATAACAAAATTAATAAGTGTCATATTATTGCATTCGGTGTATTCGCCATCTTCATCTGTTCCACTCCTCACATCTACTATGTGTAAGGTCTTGACTACCTGAGGAAAGAAATATTGCATGCTATTTCACCAGGTACGTTGGTGTTCACTGGTTAATCTTGCTCAAGAGCCCTTTTGCTGCATCATCCCTGAAATCCCGCTTGCGCTCTTACTGAAAAGACGGGAGAGACTTATGTTGGTCCCAGGGCACTTCTGTGTGTGGTTATTCTGAAAGACTGATTATTAACACAATTGATTGACTGTGAGGGATGGTAACAGACTTTCTTCTAGATCTGAGCCAGACAATAACTACTGAACCTAGAAGTTCTGCATTTTCTCCCATCCTGTTTCTCTTGTACTTGATGACTGCCTCACAATGCATCTGAATTTTGAATGTTTTCCACATATTACCTTCAGAATATTTGTTCCCAAGGCAGAGAGGCTCTTAGTTTTGAATTTGGAGTAGCTCATCTCCAACTTTCCTGTACTAGGATTAAGCCTAAAAGAAACATTTAAAATTTAGTCCAGGTACAACAAGGAGATAGAGAGATCACTTTGTAAGCAGACTTAGATCCATAGCTGAGAAAGAAATCCAGTGGAGAAAGGAACAGGAATATAATCTGATGCACTTAACATTAGCTGCTGGTATCTAGCCCCTCAAGTAGGGCAAAGAAGACTCCTTCCCACTGCACCCCCAATATATGCTCTGTAATTTAAAGAATAAAATAGAATACTCTAACATCTGCAGAGAGAATTGCTGATGTGGCATAGTGCTACAGAACGCTCGCTACTACGAATTCTTAGCAGATCCCACTGTTGCAGCATTAAAAGCAGCCTGTGCCAATTTCTCTCGATATTGTAGGTTAGAATAGTCATGTTCTAACCTTGTTAAAAACCATTCTGTATCTGAGGACTGGGCTAGTCAGAGAAACCTCTACTGTATGATCTGACTGTTGCTGGCAGAGTAAGCTGCTGTCTTTTAAAGAGAAAACACACTTTGATGCCTTTTAAAAAGAGCACCCACCATACCCCACCTCTCTCAGCTGGTGCTGGAGGTAAAAACCACAACCCGTAGTACCACTATAGGTCACTTGGTACATTACCTTGGTAGCCGGTGACGGGGACAAGGAATGATGTGGAAGAGCTGAGGCAATGAATAGAGGAAGTTGAGTACTTGCGGGATGAAAAAAAGCAGCATTGTTTTGCTGAAGTGTCCCAAGATCCCCACCACAGCAAAGGTCATGCCAGCAAAATAGCAGAAGGTGTCCCCAACAAACACTCGAGATGGGTACCTGCAATCCATGGAGCAGAAAAGCAAAGGTCTGACATGATTGCTATTGCCACGAAAATCACTATTTATAACCACTGAATATATGCCCACATCGCAGGTTAGGGGCCAATGGGGATCTGCAGCAGATCTACACAGTAAAAACAACTGTAGGTATTTATTCTAAGAACTGCAGGAGTGACACCCACTACCTGACTTGCAGAGAATGGTATGAAAAGACAGCCAGTGAGGCACAGGAGAGAGTGTATTCTGTGTGTTTGGGTGAGCTGTTGTGACCACAATTGTTCTAATACAAAGACAAGCTACTGCTCCATTGATGCTTTGTGTTCTTGGTTCTGGCAAGAAGCCTCTCTACACTACAGCAATCCACCTGCACGTTGTGAAGTGGTTTTGTTTGTTCAAAAAGGGAGAAGCTAGTGGGAAAGAATGCTTCCAAACAAATTCTGAATGTCTGTCCTCTTACCAGTTGTGGTAAAATAGGCCCAGCGTGGTAAAAAAAAAGGGAATCATGAAGTATAGAGAAAAAATGTGATCATCTCGATAATCCCCTATAGAAAAAAGAAAAACATGTGTTTGTGATAAGACAAGACTGGTTCATTTTTAGTAATACCTGATATTGAAATTTAGAATTCAATCTCCCTTTGCTTTTTGTGCCCAAAAATGTTTGTTGTTTTCCTTACCATTTAATTCTACAATATTGAATATGATAATGGAAGCAGCAATCACCAGCGACTGTCCTGCTTCAATTCCATTAATTCCAGCGAGAATGTTGATGGCATTAGTGCAGAACACCGCTAGCATACCCATGTACACGTAGTAGAGGATACCTGCAGACCAGAGCAAGCCAAATGCTTTAGTATTTGGAGGCAAAGCAGGCCCTAGACCAATTCACTGAAGCTCTCACTTCCTGCTTTATACGACAACCTATTACCTAACAATCTTAGTGAGTTTTGATAGTGGTAGCTTACAGATAAGACTGCTTCCTCTCTTATGAGTTGGCTGTCATGTGTACATGTACATACAGAACTGTGACTGGGGCAAACTGCTGTGACATAGTGGCCAGCTGTAGTGCTGTTTCTGTCTTTCTAACATCCTGGTGTTACCAGCCATGTGCTATGTGCCCCAGTACTCACCCGTATTGCCAGGATCATGGGAAAATGTTTGGTGCCTGTCTATGCACAGCTGAATGTGTGCTGGGTTTCTGGACGTTCTTTCCAGCCTAATGTTTAGTGGGTGGAGTGCCACTCTTACTGGTTACTTAAACAAATCCTTACTCTGCTCCCTCTGCAGCACAAAGTGCTTCATGTTATCCCCTCCACTGACTGCTTGCCACGTGGATGACGGCTTCTGGTGATTCATAACTTACCCAGGTCCAAGTGCATGCCCAGCAGCACCCGGAAGGGCTTAGGCACCACAATGGTCGTGTTCCCAAAGTTGGTGAAGTAAACCATGAGCAGTGGGAGGGAAGCCATGGTAGGAAGAAGCAACTTGTGGCGCCAGCGCAGGTTCAGAACATCATCTGCAAAGCCCAGGAAAATCATGCAGCAGATGGCAAGGAGCGAACCGATGAGCTCCACGAACTGCAGGACATAGAACAGGACCCCGGTCACCGGTGGCCACTCCCTGCCCCTTGCCTGCCACGCTTGCAGCAGTAGACGAGCCTCACCTCGTCGTAAGGAAAGGCCGCGCACTGCTCCTCCACAAAACATCTCAAGAAGGGCACGGGGATGAAGCAGAAGAGGATGATCAGGAACACAGCACCGCTGATCACGCCCTGTGCTTCGGGGCTGGAAGGTAGAGCGGGGAGTCAGCCGTGCCCGGGCCGGCCCCGCGGGCGGCTCCGGGGACAGCGCTACTCACACGGGCCGCCTTGAAGTCTTGTTGAGGTCCTCCCCGAAGAGCCGCGCGGCGAGGAAGTGGTTCGTGAAGGCCGGGATCAGCGTCAGCGTGGCCGCGAAGCCCAGCAGCGACCCGCCGAGGTTGATGAGAAGGGGCACGGCGGGCCAGGCCGCCATGGCCACGGCGGGCGCTGCCCCTGCCAAGGGCGCGGAGCGGGGCCGGGCGGGGGCGCTGCCCGCCGCCTTCCCGGCCGGGCTCTACGCGGGCGGCGCCGGATGCGCGGGGCCCTTGTGGCCCATCGGGGGCGGGGGTGCCATCTTTGGCCCTGGCATGAGCTTCCCGCCTGCGCGGAGCTCTGCTCGCACCACGGCCGGGATCTGTAGCGGTTTCAGCCGCGCTGAGGGCTTGTGGAGTCGCCTGTCTCTGGTGTTAAGGTCCGCGGTGCTCCTCCTCCTCCGCGGGGCTCCTCCGAAACTCTTCGCCGGGAGCAGCGCTCGCTCGGGCATGGCCTCGCCACGGACTCCGCCCCGCAATGCCCGCAACCGCCATGGCCACCTTGGTTCCCCCCGTATTCCAGGTACGTCACTTCCTGCCATGCGGGGAGCGGGTGAGCCCCGCTGGAGGGCGGGCCGCCGGGACCGCGGCAGCGCGGAGTGACCGGCGGCTCGGCCCGCCTCTCGGCCCGAACCGCGTTTTGCCCGGGTCTGGGGAATGGTGCTTGCGGCCGGCTGCGGGCCGTGTTACCGGGGTGCAGAATGCGCGAGAGCGGAGAAGTCGGGTTCATTTCCGCACGTGCTTCGTCAGATGTCGGGAAAATTCAGTAAAATACCTTAGTGGAGATTTTTGCTTGTCAGGAAATCTCTAACTGCTGTTGGGCCCTCGGGGCATTTTTAGGGAGTGGGGAGAGGAAGACAGGATAGGCTCAATGTCCATTCACTGTTCTGTTCNGGCGGCTCCGGGGACAGCGCTACTCACACGGGCCGCCTTGAAGTCTTGTTGAGGTCCTCCCCGAAGAGCCGCGCGGCGAGGAAGTGGTTCGTGAAGGCCGGGATCAGCGTCAGCGTGGCCGCGAAGCCCAGCAGCGACCCGCCGAGGTTGATGAGAAGGGGCACGGCGGGCCAGGCCGCCATGGCCACGGCGGGCGCTGCCCCTGCCAAGGGCGCGGAGCGGGGCCGGGCGGGGGCGCTGCCCGCCGCCTTCCCGGCCGGGCTCTACGCGGGCGGCGCCGGATGCGCGGGGCCCTTGTGGCCCATCGGGGGCGGGGGGGCCATCTTTGGCCCTGGCATGAGCTTCCCGCCTGCGCGGAGCTCTGCTCGCACCACGGCCGGGATCTGTAGCGGTTTCAGCCGCGCTGAGGGCTTGTGGAGTCGCCTGTCTCTGGTGTTAAGGTCCGCGGTGCTCCTCCTCCTCCGCGGGGCTCCTCCGAAACTCTTCGCCGGGAGCAGCGCTCGCTCGGGCATGGCCTCGCCACGGACTCCGCCCCGCAATGCCCGCAACCGCCATGGCCACCTTGGTTCCCCCCGTATTCCAGGTACGTCACTTCCTGCCATGCGGGGAGCGGGTGAGCCCCGCTGGAGGGCGGGCCGCCGGGACCGCGGCAGCGCGGAGTGACCGGCGGCTCGGCCCGCCTCTCGGCCCGAACCGCGTTTTGCCCGGGTCTGGGGAATGGTGCTTGCGGCCGGCTGCGGGCCGTGTTACCGGGGTGCAGAATGCGCGAGAGCGGAGAAGTCGGGTTCATTTCCGCACGTGCTTCGTCAGATGTCGGGAAAATTCAGTAAAATACCTTAGTGGAGATTTTTGCTTGTCAGGAAATCTCTAACTGCTGTTGGGCCCTCGGGGCATTTTTAGGGAGTGGGGAGAGGAAGACAGGATAGGCTCAATGTCCATTCACTGTTCTGTTCATTCAGGTGTGAGTTGATGAGCAGCAAAAAGTCCGGTAGCAGGAAGAACTTTTACGTGCCCTGCAACTGAATGGCAACCTGAAATGGTTTCCGATGGCTTTATCTGATTTTTCTGATGGCTTTATGGCCACCTAGGGAGCTGCTGCTCTGTTGAGAGGCTACCTCTGATCTGCTGTCTGTTGAATATATGCAAAAGTGATTTTGTGAACTTTAAATAAACTTTGAGGTGGGCACGTGGTACTGCCAGGAAGGAAAGCACAACACAGAGGTGCAGGGGAGCATGTCTGGCCAGAGGCCGCTGCTACTTTGGGTTGTGACTGTCGAGACGTAATCAAAACTCGTGTTTTGATTAAAACTCTCACGTCCACGGCGAGAGTGGCACAATCGAGAGCAGACGAACGGAAGAGTTGCGCCTTGCCGGTGTGTCCTACGTGCCTGGTGCGAACAGGGTAGCGACTCCCAGCAGAAAAGAGCGTGACGTGAGGAGGAAAATTAATCGGAGCTCGGAAAGCCGGCGGGGAGCTGGGCTGTCAGATCGCGGTTCTGCTCCTATTTCAGTCCTCCGGCAGAGAAGGCTGGCGGCAGCAGCCGTGAGGTTTCCCGGCCGTTCAGACCGGGCGCCCCAGCGTGCCCGCGGGCACGGGGCGGAGCGGCTCGGGCGGCTCCGCCGGGCCGCGGGGGGCGCGCGCGCCTCGCCGCGCCGGAAGGAAGGAGGCGNACCGCGCGTCGTTTAACGCGGGTTGGGTCAATTTGTGTAGTTACTAATGTTTCCACAGCAACCTCTTCGACGTTTTCTGCTATTTATTTTCTTTAATCTCGCGGTATTACCATTATATTATCTGTAGTTTGAAGTTCATGAAGGAGAGTTTGCCGTGATGATTCCATATGAAAATATGTGCATTATAGCTTGTGTAGCCTGCAAAGCAAGGACTTAATGCCCACAGAAACTGTGGTCCAAAGTCTATTGCAATCTCCTTTTTTTTCTGTCGTGTGAATGGGAAGGGGTTGCCTTTCTGTTAAGTTGTATTGGACAATCAAGAGCTAAAAAAGGTTAGCATATAGTTAACATATTTGACGAAAAAGCAGTTAAAGTCTTGAAGAACTTGATGCAAACTTGTGTTCGAGTTTTCGAGCAAGATGGGAAAAGTATCTCCCTTTTTGACAGAGTGACAAATTCTAGGCTGGATTCAATGTGAAGTGCCTTCCCCCATTGGGCTTTAGTGCTTCCCCTGTAGAAACTCACCCTCTGCTTCCATGCCCCTCTTATCACGATGCAATAGTCACTCTGTCAAAGTGTTGCCACTTTCCCATATCTGATACACTGTGCTTTTCTGTCATGCTGAATTACTCAGATTCTCACAAAACGACTTGAATGTGTAAGTTCCAGAATTTAGGACTCCTGTAAAGGGAAGATTATCTGGTGGCTGAAATTGGCATGGAGGCCCCTGGAGGGCCACACTTCAGTTTCTGCTGCAGCTGCTCCTTGTCTGGAGCGTGTCTGCTCAGAAAGCAGCATTGCCTCAGTGAGCTGCTGGGTCTAAAAGCTGTTCTCTGAAGTGGGGTCTGGCAGTTGTCCTGAAGGACTTTGTCTTATGTGAGATTCTGGATGAGATTTGGACTTTCCTGGAGGTGCTTATACCTGTTTGTGAATTCAAGCTTTAACTTGAATACCTTGGATACCTTGTTTCCTTTCTCTGTATGGACAAGGTGAGGTAGAATTACAGTGTGGGATAGATAGTTCTAGGTGCTGACTGGATTTGTGAAGACCGGAGTGTCTCTGGGATCCCACATCATTCATCCTTTTTGAAACTGTCTGCGTGGCTCTGACTACTGGGAACTAACAGAGTTTTCTCTTTGCAGAGTTCAGTGCAAATCACATTTGAAGAGGGTCCTCAGTTACCACAAGCCGCAAATATAAGTTGTGTGACATGCAAGGGACAGTCAGACCACAGCATGGTAAGGCTTTGCTGTTCTGAAGTGTACAGTGTGATGGTGGTGTGTTCTACAGACTGCTGGGTCCTTTGTGATGGAGATGGTGGAACCAGGGAGGTTTTGGGTGAGGTCTGTATGGAGGCCTGCCTCTGGAGGCTCTGGAGCTGCGCATCAGTGAGCTCTGTGAAGGAAGATGTGGAGCCAGGGTGTACGAATACTGAACCCAAACATCAGGGTCCTACTGTGCAGAGCAGAAGAGAGCTCTTGTCACAGCACAGGGTCTGAAGTGGCAGGTTTGCAGTATGGAACTTGGTGAGAATAACATGGCTGCCTCTTGCCAGGATATAAACTCATCTTTTCCTTTTCTTTTTAGGTGTTGTGCTGCTCTCTGTCAGCTGAAGCTGTGAAATTTCCTGTCTCTGTTACTCAGCAGTCCCCAGTTGCTGTTTCTGTGGACACGTATCATGTCACTTTGGCTGTGCTGCAGGCTCAGGTAAGGGTTATAAGAAGTTAGACATTGACCGTACTCCTCTATCTAGTCCCACACTGATCGAGGAAGGAGGACCTGATTCAGTGCAAATAAAGTCCACGTTGGGCTGGAAGAAACAGTGTGCGGTCACTAACATTTGATGAGGTGGCAAATATTCCCCTTGTGCATGCCAAGTCTTGTTTTCTGGGTCTTCATCTGCAGATTTTGGCTATGAAACATAGCTGTAAGAAATTCCAGAGAGTTTGGAGACATGGCAGTTCAGTTCCTGTGTGGTTCTGCCTTTTCTGTCACATTAATGATGCTTTTATGGGTACATGGGTGTGCAACTTTTTAACTAACTTCAGCCAAACTATGGGATGGTGTACAGTCTGGTTTGTTGTTGCAGACCCAGATGGGTTTTCAACCTGAGGATCATCTCCTAGAGATGCATTGCTAACTTATAAATGGTTGTGCTTACATTTGGCAATGGCTAATTGATGTAGCTCAGTAAATATCCTATGTGTTGGTGCCCAGTTGGGCACTTTTGGATTGTACTGTAGGCTTTTTCTTTAGAAAAAGAAATGATGGATCATTTTTCCCACTGGTGGTGCCTGGACATCCAACAGCAGTGAGGAGGCCAGATCTTGCTATAGAGCATTGAGGCTTCTGCAGCTGCTTCACCCTGTAGGCCTGGGAGCACTTCTGTTCTTATATTCTGTTTTTCACTGTCGCACTGGTGTGAGGGCCTTTCAATTGCTGAATTTGGAATGGGGCAAAAATCACCTAATGTAAACAGAAACTGTTTCAAAATCCACTATGGATATTTGTTCTGGGCCAGGTGGAGATCCATTTGGAGGAGATACAGAATGAGAGTCTCCTGGTGTCATGGACATTCAAAGACAGGCCAGACTTGGACCTTTTGGTTCTTCCGCGACTTGAGCTTCCTGAGGTGAGTGGCTAAAAATAGGAGGCTGACTGTGAGTGGAGGAAGGAGCAGAAACAGCTAGAAGGCAGGCTGCTGTGGAGAAGGGTTGGCAACTCACTGCCATGGCCCTTTAGGGCAGTGGAGGGGATTCTTTCATCCTGGAATCAATATTAGCTCAGCTGTGTCAAAACAGCATCCTCAGGAGGGCTGAACTGGTACCAGTATCTATTGAAGGCTTTCTGTCTATGTAGGTTCCTCCTGCTGTTGTCAGATGTAGAGCTGCAAAATGAGCTGGGTTGCCACTCTTTCTTTGTGTGAGGTGATGTTTGTTGTTGTTGTGTTGGCTTGGTTTTGTTGTTAAAGTTTGGTTGTTTTTTTAAAGGGATTAATTAAGATTTAAGAGATTAATGTAGGGAATCCCTGGGTTGAAGGTTTAATGAACAGAATGTGGACGTGCTTGCACTTCCGTGATCCAAATAGATTGGTTGATTTGTTGTTTTATTGAGACCTTTGTTACTTAATCTCGAGTAGATATAGGAATTTGGCTGTTTTCCCAAAAGTGTGGTGGCATCATCTCCTGAGGTGGTAAGCATATGACAAACTATAAAAGCTATATTGTAAAAATTTACACCAGATAAACTACAGAAGCAGAGGCATAGTTTGTCTCATTTAGAAAGCTTGTGTTTGCCTGCAGCTGCTACACAGGAGTTTTAAGCACTGAGGACAGCGAGTATGGAATATAGGAAGAGTATCTGGGAGGTTATTAGTGGGAGAATGACTGTGTAGCATATTAGAAGCTTGAGAGGCAGGTGGAGCTGTAAATGTGTCCTTTCTTTTATGACTTTCCTGCATCTCCTCTTGATTTACGGAGAGAAGGATGAAGGGAGAGCGGATCTGTCCACTATAAAGGATCTGATTGAGGATACCATTGTCAGCACGAAGCCAGCCATGATGGTGAATCTGATGGCCTGCACCACTGGAGCCAGTGTGGTAAGTCACTCTTCTCGTGTCATTCTTGTGCCTCGAACACAGGCCCCAAGATGCTTCTGAGGGCTGAGGCTCAGGCAGGAATCCAAGGGTTGAGTTTCACTTCTGGGCAACAGCGGAATCCTGGCCTGCACTGTCACAGGAGTTTGGGTACTGCGACATGGTGCATAAGGATAATTAGAAATTGCTCCCAAGGGCAACTCCTTCCACCTTTTTTCTTGAATGCTGACTGTTGGTCATGTACTTGCGGAGCTGGACTGCCTGAGGTACATATCTCTTTTGGCAGTCACCCTTGCTCTGAACACCTGTCTGGCTCTGTCCAGGGCAGCCTTTGCAGGCATGGAATGGCCCATGGTTTGTCATCATCAGTTGACCGTCTGGTAGCCAGCATGTGCTTGTGCTTGCCTCTCTCCTTTTTCTGTCTGCCTTAAACTTCCCATTTGAAGTAACACGAGGGCCCACTGGAGGTCAGTAGCTTTGGAAACCTGCAGCATCTCTTGATGGCTTTGCTGGTATTCCCCTGTGTTGGGGATACAGATACAAGGACGATGCATCTTGCTGCTGTCTGCTGGCGAGTGAACGATAAAGGTATCGGTCTCGCTCTCGTCATTCCTCAGGTACCCAGCAATAAGTTGACTCGAGAGTCCCCGTCCGGAGTAGCAGCAGCCCCTCTGGGTTCTAAGCTGTTGCTCCGGAATCTTCGAGTGCTGAACTTGGGCTGCCAGGGGAAGGGAGGTAAGCATGAAAACGTTGCTGATCCACAGGGGCAAGCGTGCAGGTGGCGAGATTGGAGCGAGTGGATGTTTTGAGTGGGTTTGAATGGAAGAGAGGGGCATGTGCCTGATGAACCACTGCCTCTTGTTGACGAGTGCACATATGCCCTCTTGTCTCTCTGTTGCAGGAGTTGGGGAGATATGCTGCGTGGTAGAGCTAGACAGCCCCCCGCAGCAGAAGTGGACTAGGCCAATGACAGGTGGCAGTGTTGGTGCTGCAGGAGAGATGGAGTGGAGTGATGAGTTCTTCCTGTAAGTGTCTGCTCTCCTTCTGGCTGGCACAGTGTAGGTGGACCGGCACAGTCTCTGGGTATCATTACCATGCTGCAGTAACTGATGGTGCAGAAGTGAAGTCTGCACCACGAGGCAATGTCCATTTGTGCTGCCCCTGTGCTGGACTGCTGATTCCAGCATTTGGCCTCAGCTTGCATACATATTTCTCCCTTCTCTGGACGCTCTATGTTTTAACTGGGTGGGCAGAAACGCTGATTGTAGGTGCAGCAGGTGCAATAGGGCTGTAGCATAAACAGCCTTGCAGAGCGATTGCCCTCTCAACTTCCACTGGCAACCTACACAGCTCTGCAGGGCACACAGACCAGAGTTCTCATTTGTGTAGTTTGGTGCTCTAGTCATCTCCTCCATGGTAGCGCATGGTAGTGTATGCTATGAAACTTTGGAGAGGCTGATGAGGCATGTGAGATTTGAGGGAGTGAAGATACTGAATGAGGTTGTTTGCTCCATGGCCACTTAAAACAAGAGTGCCTAACACCAGCCCATCTTTGGTTTCAACAGGGAGTTGGGACCTAGGAGCAAAGAACTGAAACTACAGGTGCTGGGGAACAGCAGCGGAGGGGGAAGTGAGTACAAACAGCCGTAAATGGGTTGTAAGACGGGGAGGCAAAAATGCCTAAGGGACTCACTGTGCTTTAAGCTCATGGTAGTTCTCTGTTGGTACATGTGATGACTTCTGCAAAGGATTGTTCATATTTAGCTTTATGTGAGCTTCTGTGGCTGTGTGAAGTAACTCTGGGTTCTGTTCTTCTTACCAAAACGGTCTGGATCTGACCTTGAATCAGGAGGTTCCTGTGGCCTGCCCATCTGCATTCTGAAGCAGGGAGAGGCATGCGGGATTTTCCCTCCTGTATTAGGAGAGCTTTGCATAAGGCTCTTAACTGTTCTTTTGTACTCAGTCAGGGACTAACTGCAGCATCTATTTCTGATGGAGGCCACACACAGTGGTCACCTTTTTAAGGGAGTTGATTCCTGAATTGTTAAAGAGGAGCGGAGGAGCACTGCCTGCCCCTTCTCCCTCTTGAACCTGGGACTTAGTGGAGTTGTGGGGATCTGCTACCGTGGCCCATAGGGCTGCTTCCCAAAGGCAGGGATCACCTTGGAGATGTCTGAGGTGCTGAGGTCATGTGAAGTGTTTCATTTTTACTCTTCCTTCTTGCAGATGTGCTGCTGGCATATGCCACACTTTTGATAGATTCTTTGGGCAAGCAGCCATCTGGGAGACAGGTCTGCTCATTGGCCCCGGGAGCTGGACAGTCGCTGACAGCTGAAGCTACCATTACATTGGAGGTGCGCTCATGACACCACAAGCTCTGCATGCATGCTCTGGAAGCATTCATAATGTGAGCCTCTAGCTGGAGACACGCATGTTTGGACCTGAGCTTGGCACAGAGGACTAGCAGACTCTTATGCCATGGAGGGGTGGATCTCACCTGACCCTCAGTCCCTGAGCCTCCCGCTGTTGAGCTGATACTGTACTGGGGATGGTTCCTTGATGCCCAGAGCCCTAGCTTTTGTTGCCCAAACATGCCTGCCTTTCCACCTGGGAGGAAGAGTGCCTCTCTAAGCAATGCTTTACTCTTTATAGCTGCTGTTCCAGGAGTGTCCTGCATCTTTGAATGCTCCACAAGCCACGTCTCTACGAACCAGCATCACCCCCACTAAGAAGGTGGAGATGGACCGGACCATCATGCCTGACGGCACCATCGTGACTACTGTCACCACAATTCAGTCCCGGCCCAAGGCAGACTGCAAACTGGGTGAGGCTGCGCAGCAGCAAGTGTATTGTACGGTGGCTCCTATGACAGCACAGACTTTGCTGCGATATTCCTGTGGCTGCTCATGAAGACAGTAGCAAAACAGTTTAGCCATCACATCTGATTATTTGCAGGCTCGCGCTTTATGTATTGCTTTTGGTGTGTGGGTCAGAACACAGACATCCTTGCTGTTCCCCTGGTGTCTTTGTGACTGGCTGGAAACTCTTGTGTAACCCTAGGGGAGAGAATTGATGCAGCTCTGTGTCTGGGGGGAGGTGAAGAAGGGATGAGCCTCCCACACACCCTTTTGGTGGTGGGAGCTCTAATGGATATGCTACCACCTAACCTCTGCGTGATGTCAGGCTAAGTGTTTAGCCATGCTTTCTCTAGTTTCTTCACTGCTAAAGAAGTTATGCTGAACATACTGAATGTGGACCCAAAAGCTTATTGACCTGGCTTACTAGGGGTTGTTGCTGCTTGCGATCTGGCATCCTGGTGAATGTGGTGCTGGATATTCCAAGAGGTGGGGCTGGGAAATTACACAAATGAGGTATTGCTGTGCGTCTGCTTCACAGGACTGCAGCCCAGAAAGGCAACCGTATCGTGGGCTGCATCAAAAGAAGCGTGGCCAGCAGATCGAGCGAGGTGATTCTCCCCCTCTGCTCTGCTCTTGTGAGACTCCACCTTCAGTACTGTGTCCAGCCTTGTGGCCCCCCCAACACATGAAAGACATGGACCTGTTGGAGTGAGTCCAGAGGAGGACCACTAAGCTGGTCACATACCTGGAACACCTCCCTGTGAAGAAAGACCGAGAGAGTTGGAGCTGTTTAGGCCAGGGAAGAGAAGGCTCTGGGGAGACATTACAGCAAGCAGCCTTCCAGTACCTAGAAGGGGGCTTACAGGAAGGCTGAAGAGGGATTTTTTACAAAGGCATGCAGTGATAAGGCAAGGGGGAATGGCTTTAAGGTGAAGAAGGGTAGATTTATATTAGCCATTAGGAAGAAATTGTTCCTCTGAGGGTGCTGAGACACTGGCATGGGTTGCCCAGGGAAGCTGTAGCTGCCCTGTCCCTGGAAGTTTTCAAGACCAGGCTGAACGGGGCTTGGAGCAACCTGGTCTGATGACAGTCTGAAACTAAGTGGTCTTAAAGGTCCCTTCCAACCCAAACCATTCTGTGATTCTGATTTTTTCCCAGTAGGCTTCTTACTGCCTTGTTGCCACAAAGCCTTACAGAACTGGCATGCAGGCTCTCCGAAAGCTTGCTTGAGGCTTTTTGGGTTTGTGTGTAGGGGGCAAAATATGATAGCATAGTTGTGTAAGCTTTGTCTCCACTTACTGGTATCTCGGTATCTCCTTTGCTGTGAAGATTCACCATCGAGGTCGCCTTCCAAAGTGGAAGTGACTGAAAAGAAGACAACAGTGCTCTTGGAGACCAGCTGTCCTCACGGCCACTTGCCCAGCAGTAGCTGTAAGTGCTTGGAAATGTGAGGCTTTTACTGAAGTAACTGTGTTCCTTAGCCTGTTTTAGAAAGTGGCAGTCTGATTGTGATTCCCTGAACTCGCTTGCATTTTCTGCTTCAGAGAATGTCCAAGTGCCTGAGTGAAGGTGGGGGCAGAAGGCTGGTGGTGGTAGTGTATGGGCAGGTAAAAGACATTCCCCTTTGACTAATCCAGTCAGTGACTGTGAGTGTTTCCTTGCTTGACAAGAACTTTCCAGGCTATCTGGACCCAAAGAGCTTTGTTCAGCCTGCACTTGGGACTCTGATTGTGTCTGGAACAGAGCACTGCAACCATTTTGACAGTTTGCTGCCAAAGCAAACTGTTGGGAGTCTTTGGAAGTCTTTGTTCGGGGCAGAGGGAGAGTGTGTATTTTAATGGTATGCCTGGTGGGAAATGAAACTTTCCAGGTACCTGAAAAAGCCAAGAGCTAGCTATACAGAACTTCCTTCATTTTGTTTATTTGGACAAGTCTGTCATAAGCTCTGGGTGGGAAGCTACATTCATGTGCACGTAAGTTGCCTATTGCAAGCGCTCTGGTCAGCAAGCGACCTTTTGCCTCTGCTGGAAGTTGCTTCTCCAAGCATCGGTATTTTTCTTGCCCTCAGGTGATAGCCATATGCCCAATGGCCTGGATCCGGTGGCTGAGACGGCAATCAGGCAGCTAACTGAGACGAATAACAAGATCACCAAGAAGACACCCACAAAACGTAGTACACTGATCATCTCAGGAGTGTCCAAGGTCTCTGGTAGTTAGGAGCTGCATTTCCAGTCTGGGAGGTTGTTTTTAGGGATGTGTGTGTGAAACAAACCTGTCCTGTAGGGACCAGTGCAGGAAGGTTCCAGCACAGATGACTGGCTCATCAGAAACCTTTCACTGCTTCCCAGTGAGCATTAAAAGGTACTTTGCGAGTCTGCAGGGCAGCTGCCAGTGGGAGTTCACAACCAGCAGCTGAAGAAGGGGATGTGGCTGCCATAGCTGGTTTTGAACCTTGTGGGAAATATAAGGAGTTCTCCTTGAACTTGGCTGTGGGAGTGAGGGACGTGAGCTTTGTAACTGGCCACGTTCCAGTATATTTCAGCCAAAGAGTGACAGTTGTCCATCGGTGCCATCTAGCACTGATGATCTGAACTGGGCCACCCATATGTAGGTGTAGATGGAAGTAGGGAGATGAATGCAGTTCTTTTTATCCTGTCTTTGTATCTGTCTGCCCCTCTAATGACCCTGCAGGTACCTATTGCTCAAGACGAAATGGCACTCTCTCTGGGTTATGCTGCATCCCTGGAGGCCACAGCGTATGGGGACTCTGAGGCAGAGGGCACAGCTGATCGGATGCATGATTTTACTGAATTGCCGCGGCAACTGGAAGCATCACCACTGGGACAAAGGGACAGTCAGGAGCTGGATGAGACAACGCGATCAGACATCTCTGAAAGACCATCCGTGGAAGATATTGAGTCTGAAACTGGATCCACGGGAGCCCTTGAGACGAGGAGCTTGAAAGATCACAAAGGTAAGGATGAACTGTGAGGTAGGGTAGCTGACATGAGCCCGTAACATTAGCTCTACGTCAGGACAAAGTGACATTCAGGTTCCCCAAGCATGAGGTCTGCAGCCATCTTTCAGCATAGCTAAGAGCAGCTTCTGATGGAGCCTGGAAGAGCTTGCCTTTCTCTTGTGGTTTTTCCACTGGAGTGATTCAAAATGCCTTCATTTGTAGGTGTCTGATTCCTGTAGCCTTTTAAGTTTCTATGTTTCTATGTTCTCTTAGATGGGAACCCTGTGGAGCCTGTGTGTTACAGAGAACCCCTTTTCTCTCCCTGGTCTCCAGGTCCACAGATCAGGTACATGTCCATTAGTAATGATTCATCCTCTGAATTTGGCCACCTGTGGTGTGGGCATGCAGGCCGCCCAGCAATGTGGATTGTATGGGCCTTGATTGCCCTCCTTCTTTCTCTGTTAGTATTGAAGCAGCTAGTGCCTCTGACCTGTTGTACAGTAAGATGTCCACACAAACTCACGTCTTTTAAATGATGGAGTGGGTTTTCCCAGCCTAGCTGCTGTCCTGGCCTTTCCACACATTTGTCAGTTAGGTGGATAGTGCACCTTGGATTTTTCTGCTACTGACTTATGTAAGGAAATGCAAACCAAAATCTTGATTACTCAGAATATTAGAGTGGGACAAGTTTTGGGGAGTTGAACCATGTTACAACCAGGTACGGTTTGAGCTGTGGAGGCCCCTTTTTTGAAAGTCACTGGGTAGAAGGATGTGCGACCCAGATTCTTGAGAGAGCTGGCGGGTGGGGAAGAGAGGGAAAATGGAAAGCAAATCCCCTCTGTAGGAAATACAGTTGTAGTGTTATATGGCGTGCAGGTTTTGGACGTGTCTTTCTGATCCATTTGAGGTTGAAAGCAATCGACATCTCCATCTTCTCATGCTTGTGGGAGTCATAACGAGCCATTGGCATCACTTACCTCCAGACTGGGCACAGCATGAAAGTGCAGGCAGTTGTTCCAGGCACTAGATGACAAAGTTAATCCCTGTGCCCTTGAGACAGACCGGTCTGAGAGGCCTTTTCCCTCTTGTACGTTTCTCTCAGGGTCTTAAGGTT
>VYZR01084940.1:2565-12569 GCA_013400675.1 Oxylabes madagascariensis
TAAAAGAAATCCCTGGGGATTGCATAGACAATGCTAGTTATATGTTTGCACTGAACATTTTTTTTTTAATTTGCTTTTTGCAGTTTAGGATTCAAGAATACTTCGTAGAAAGGAAAGGTTGAGAGAAAAGCCAGGAGAGTCATTGATTCATGTGGCATGATACAAGGAAGTTTTTCCTCTTTATCAGAAAAAACCATGTATTGATTGCAGTCCAAAAGTATCTGCAATGAAATAGAAACTCGATACCTGGCTTCTCCATCTATTTAACAGACATAAAAGGATCTGATTGCTGAATGCTGGAAGCTGAACAAAATCAGACTGGAACTGACTGGTACAATTTTCCCTAAATACAGATCAGTTAACTATTGAAACAGTTTAAAGTAAATTATAGTGGGCTTTCCATCTCTAGTTTTAAACGCAAGAGATATCTGTCTTAAAATAGGTATTGTAGCTCAACTCAGCAATAGTTCTGTGACTTATGTGACAAAACAGATCAGCCCAGTGGATGGTCAAAGTAGATGTTCTAGCCTTATCTTTGATGGGGAGCAAAGTTTCCGTTCTTTCTTCATCTCTTCTGTGGGTTTACTTCGTGATCTATTTTTTTGGCTGTGGAGGCTGCCATTTGTACTGGAATTTCAGGTCAGCTGCAGCTGTTTACGAAAGGACGTAATCATTTGTAAATGGTGTAGTGTTGCAAGGGATCCAGACTGCTTAGGAATCTATTCTAAAGGTGTCCATGGAAGAGAGCCAGCCACACATGGGAATTTTAGCCCTTCTTTGTTTTGTTTATTCCAGGTTCTCAGCAATAGTCTTCTGCATTAATATTTTATCTGGTGATTCTGCATCACTATATGTCTGTGGTCATTTACAGAAGATGGAATATCATTCTGGATTAACAGTTAAAATCCTTTATTAAGTCTTGTATGCCTGTATGATTTTAAATGTTACAAGGGTATGTCCATATTGACACTTGTTTTTTTAGCTTATCCAAAACTTCCAACTTGTGTTCTGCCTTTTGTTTGTAAAGTGGTATTTCATCCTTTGAATAAAAAATGCAGAAGTAGTTAGCAACATTACCTTATCATTATTTACAGCAAGTCGGTTCCCCTTTGTGTACAGAAAACTAAAATTGTATCCTTCCTTGGCTGAAAATTTCCTTTCTGCAAGCAATAAAAGATGCAAATCTCCCTTACAGTGGCTAGTTCAGCTTTCTTGCAGCTTGGGGCAAAACCACATTGGCAGTAGGACAATGTCTTGCCTCTGATGTGTGTGAAGCTTCTCTGGACTGACATGAATATGAACTTATAAAAAAGGGACCTCTGTGCAGTGACAAGAACTTGAAAACAGGGTATAATTACATAAGAAATTTAAAATAAGTTGAGGACCATGTTTCAATGCGATCAGCATTCCAAGTAGTCCCGAGAAAGAATTGAATATTTGTTTCTCTGTTGTCACTAATTTTTCTTTATGACTGATCGTCTGATTTTTTGTGTTAAATTTTCTTCAGGCTGAAACCTTATACCCGATAGCAATTACTGTCAACCGGCCTTTGGTACAAAGTTTGCTTGGTATCCTACAGAACTCTCCTGACTTGTTTACCTACTTTGATATTAGTAAACAAGGAATGTGTTTAAATTTTTTTATTAATTTATAAAAAGACATCACAAAGGATGTTTTCTTCTCCTATATTGAAGGAGTTAATAAATTGCATCATCTCAAGAAGTCAAGTGAAGGAAGAACACACTAGTGTCACTAGTAACACTGCCACATAGGTAACACTGGTCACCTCCTCGCTGCAGCACTGACCAGGAGGGGGCTGGGCTAATTTCTGCTATTGATATCACTAGCTCCAGAGCTTAGCCTCTGTTCAGATGAAGCCAATGTCTCACTAAGCTCCTAAATATAATTATACTTTTGAAGGGATCCTTTTTTCTGTTTTAGAAGTAGTTTTTTCTAATCAGATTGCCTTGCATGTACTTTGTCATTTCACTGATTGACACTCTTTGCAAGGTACCTGTGAGGTCTAACTTCTTCCTAATCGTCTTCACATCAGAGCAGCTGTTTGACTGTGTTTAAACTACTCCATAGAGTATTAGAGAATCCATAGTAAATGTTGTGGTTTAACCCATGCCAGCCCCCAAGCCCCAGGCAGCTGCCCACTCACTGCTCCACTGGCAGGATCAGGGAGAGAATCAGAAAGAAAAAAGAGAGAACTCATGGACTGAGGCACAGACCATTTAATAGGGAAAGCAAAAGCTGCACATGCAAGCGAAGCAAAACAAAGGATTAATTCACTGCTTGCCTTGGGCAGGCAGGATTTCAGCCATCTGCAGGACAGCAAGGCCCAAACACACACAACAATGACTTGGGAAGAAAAACTCCATCACTTCAAATGTCCCCCCCTTCCTCCTTCTTCCCTTCACTTTGCATACAGAGCATGATGTCACATGGCCTGGAATATCTCTCTGGTCAGTTGGGGTCACCTGTACTGCCTGTGTTTCCTCCCAGCTTCCCAGGCGGCCCTAGGCCCTCTCACCAGTGTGGCAGTACAAGCAGCAGAAAAGGCCTTGGTTCTGTGTGAACTCTGGTCAGCAATAACAAAAAAAATCTCTGTGTTATGAATTCTGTGTTCAGCACAATTCCAAAACACAGCCCCATACCAGCCACTATGAAGAAAATTAACTTTACCCCAGACAAAACCAGCACAAAAAGTAAATCATCAGACTGTAACTTTTCCTGATGTGTTATGTCTGAAACTCTGGGGTGAGTGGTCCTATGTTTCCATGCCTTGGTAACTCCATTGCTGTGTTGAAATGCTTATAAGATTGAAGTGCTTCTAAGAATCACCTTTAACTTTGAATTTCTGTGTGTCTCCTCCCTGGCAAAAACTCTGCCAGACAACTGTCACTGTCACAGGAGGTTCCAAACTACAACATTGTGAGATGATAGCTTAGTATCTCACACCTTCAGGCTGAATTTTGCCTTCTCCTACTACAGTCTTGCATATCAGATGCTGGTCTTTGTGTTGCAGCAAGGTCGCAAGGAGAAACCTTGAAAAGCAGCACAGAATATGCTGGTCAATTCACAATTGAACTTTGACCATCATATCCTCCTTTTTTCATGGGCATCAGAAGAAAAAAGGTTTTATATGTGGTTTTGGGGAAAGGAGGCAAAGCCTTCTCATTTCTCAGCCTCCTTTCTCCAGTTTTACTTTCTGCCTTTAGACTGAAGGAGGTGTCTCTTCTGAAAAGCCTAGGTCCCTCTGACATGAGATGAGGTTTTCCTGGGATACACATCAGACAGACCAAAATGCTGTGATAACAGTTGTTTTTTGCAGAAGCTTAACTGCTCTTCCAGGCTGAAAGTATTCGTGGTTAAGGTGCTCTTAAAATCTGTTTCTACTCCGTAGATATAATCTTGTTCCTGCTACAAAATGATGAGTCTAATCTGCACTTTAAATTACAAGTAAATCATATCCACAAGTTGTCAGGCATTGCCCAGACTATCACACCTTTCCTTTAACATATGGACTGACTGACACAATTGGATCAAATGTTTTTTCAGACTTTTTGCTATATCCACTAGGCAGCATTTCTCATTTAATATTCCTGTAGTGAGTCTGTATCTCCAATGATAATTTAGATTCTCATCTGATGTAAATTATCATTGTTCCAGAAGACATCAAGAGATTTATGCGATCTGAGTTTTTGCATCTGAAAACTTTAACAAAAAGCAGCTACTACTTTTAACTAATTTGAAAAATTATTAGTAACTCTCTGAGTCTATCTTAACATATGTTAATCAACTGCCAGCACTCCCCTACATACAGGAGATTTAAAGTCCTTTGCCTTACATCAGAGTAAGGGGGATTATGTCCATTGTTTTGATAAAAATGTAAGTTGAACAGAGACTCCCATAGTCTTTAACAGCACCTTTTTTGGAAGACCCACACTCTATCAGCAAAACATGAGTTTGACTCTGCTAGAAGCTACACGTACATTTATACTGACCATGAATATGGTCAGTACATATATCACATATATGTAATTTTTAGACCACTGGGTTTTTCACTTTACTGTCTTTTAGTTTTGTTTTCCATATTCATATTCAAGGCATAAGAACATTATTCAAAGTTTAGTATCATTTTGGACTTGAAAAGGATGTGATATGGCATGGATATAAACTATTAAGACCATGATAACAATTTGTAGTGTTTCATAGAAAACATGGTATGGGACCTGTTCAGAGGAATAGACCTCTGATTTATTCAACTTACGGAAGGTATGCCATCCAGATGTACCTCGACAAGCTTGGAAAATGAGCCCATGTGAATATCATGAGGTCCAACAAGGCCACATGGAAGGTGCTGCGTCTGGGTTGAGGCAATCCCCAATATCAACACAGGCTGTGGATAATGGGATTGAGAGCAGCCCTGCTGGCAAGAACTTGGGGGGTTTCATGCATGAGAGGCTGGACATGACCCAGCCATGGGCATTCACAGCCCAGAGAGCCAAACGTGTCCTGGGCTGCATCCAAAGAAGCGTGGACAGCAGGGCCAAGGAAGGGGATTCTGCCCCTCTGCTCTGCTCTTCTGAGACCCCACCTGCAGGGCTGCATCAACTCTGGGATCCCTAGCACTATATTCTTCTGGAAAAAATATCCAGCTCACAGCTGGACAAACACATCATGTGACAGGTGAACAGCTGGCTCATGGGTTAAGCAGAAAGGGTTACAGTGACGGGGATCAGACTGTGAGACTCGGCCCTGAGCTCTTCAGCTTCATAATGTCTTGGATGCAGAGCTCTAAGAGATGCTAAGCAAGTTTGCTGATGACACAGAACTGGGAGGAGCTGTTGATTCCCTCAAGGGCTGGAAGGCCCTGCAGAGAGACCTTGACAAATCAGAGGGCTGGGCAACCACCACCCTATGAAGTTCAAGAGGAAAGGAAACTGCCAGGTTCTCTACTTGGCGTGGGGCAACGCTGGATGTACAGACAGACTGGGGAATAAGAGGCAGGAGAGCAGTGCCATGGAAAGGTATGGCGCTGGTCGGAGGGTCTCAGGGAGTCATGGTCGACAGAAGTTGAACATGAGCCAGCAGTGCCCTGGCAGCCAGGAGGGCCAAGCGTGTCCTGGGGACATCAGAGACAGCACGGCCATCTGGGCAAGGGAGGGTATTATCCTGCTCTGCTCTGCACTGGGGCGGGCTCACCGCCAGAGCTGGGGGAAGCTCTGGGTGCCACAGAGATATTAAACTGCTAGAGAGAGTCCAAAGGAGAGCAACAAAGAGGTCACAAAGGGACTTGAGGGGAAGCCGTATGAGGAGCAGCTGAGGTCACTTGGTCTGTTCAGCCTGGAAAAGAGGAGACTGAGGGGAGACCTCACTGCAGTTACAACTTCCTCTATAGAGTAAGAGGCAGGCACTGATCTCTTCTCTGTGGTGACCAGTGACAGGACTGAGGGAATGGCCTGAAGTTGTGTCAGGGGAAGTTTAGGTTGGATATTAAGAAAATGTTCTTCATCTAGGGGGTGGCTGGGCACTGGAAGAGGCTCCCAGGAAAGTGGTCACTGCAGCAGCCTGACAGAGTTCAATAAGCATTTGGACAATGCTCTATGGCACATGGTGAGACTATTCCGTTGGTGCTGTGCAGGGCCAGAAGCTGAACTCAATCTTCGTGAGTCCCTTCCAAATCAGTCTAGCCTGTCATTCTGTGACCTGTTGGATTGAGTCCAGAGGAGGGCCACAAAGATGATCTGAAGGATGGAGCACCTCTCCTACAAGAAAAGTCTGAGAAAGTTGGTGGTGTTCAGCATGAACGAGAAAAGGCTCCAGAAAGACCTTATAGCACCTTCTAGTGCCTTAAAGGGGCTACAGGACTGCCAGAGAGATTCTTTTTACAAAGGCAGGTAGTGATTGGGCAAGGGGCAATGGGTTTAAGTTACAATTAAAAAGGTTTTGCTGTGGTTTAACCCCAATCAGCAACCATGCTGCTTTCTCACTGCCCCACCAGTGAGACTGAGGAGAGAATCATGAGGTTAAAAGTTGGAAAACTTGTGGGTTGAGGTTCAGACCATTTAACAGGGCAAGTAAAAGCCACACATGCAAGCAAAGCAAATAACAACAAAACAAGAAATGAATACACTTCTTCCTATGGGCAGGCAGGTGTTCAGCCATCTCCAGGTGATCCGGCCCCTGTCACATATAACAGTGACTTGGGAAGACAAACTCCATCTCTCCAAATGTCCTCCCTTCATTCTTCTTCCCCTCACTTTATTAACTGAGCATGATGCCAGATGATCTGGAGTATCCCCTTGGCAAGTTGGGGTCACTTCTCCTGGCTGTGTCTCCTCTCAACCTCCCAGGCACCCTCAGTCTCCTCACCAGTGTGGCAGCACAAGAAACATGAAAGTCCTTGATTCTGTGCAAGCTCTGCTCAGCAATAAAAAAAAAAGTCTCTATATTATGAACTCTGTGTTCAGCACAATTCCAAAACACAACCTCATATCAGCCAGTGCGAAGATAATTAACTCTACCCCAGAAAAAACTGCGCAGGTTGGTATTAAATCTTACAAAGAGATTCTTCACACTGAGGGTGGTGAGGCATTAAAACAAGTTGCCTCTCCACCTGCTGTGAATGCCTCATTCCTGGAAGTGTCCAGATCTGGGTTGGATGGGACTTAGAGCAGCCTGATCCAGTGTTCTGCATCCCTGCCCATGGCAGGGATCTTTAATGTCCCTTCCAAACCAATTCACTCTATCATTCTGTGATTCCATTCCATAAAGAGACACTGGAAATAATGTTTGAAGAAAAGGTGTCGTTTTATTTACTTTTTTTAACTGTCCACACAGAACAAATTGCCATTTTTACATGCCTAGACTATGTTATACACTGTTGCCTACAAAGAACTCTTTGTGCCATAAAGTATCGTATTTCCCCCCTTACTTTAAAATTTATATGCAGTTATAGTTTTTTTTTTACTAGCAATAAACACTATTTTTACTTTAAATCACATTTGGTTCTGGCTCAGGTACACTCCATGGCTGATACGCCATGGGATACTTTTTCTGAACAGCAGAAATTTCTGTCCCTGCTCTAAACTCATCTGTAACAGGACAGCAAGAAAAGAAAGAAAAGGTATTCCAGCTTGCTCCTCAGAAATTTCTTGTCTGATTCTCTTTTTTTCTTACAAAGTTTTTACATATATCTGAACTCAAATATCTTTTCCCCTTAAGCATGATGTAGAAGCATTGATAAATGATAGAATGCTGGAATTAAGGAGATTAATTATTTTCCTGCTGCCCAAAGGTCATATTTTATGGCTAAAGGGCTGGTTGTTTCGTGTTTGCTATGCATCATCCCCTGTACATGACCATGTACTTTATTTCTAGCCAGTACAGAAGCCTAAACCCTCTAATTATGGTGGAGATGCTGGGTGGAGGTCTGAAGAATCATTTTGGCTTTTTCCTCCATTCTCAAATTTTCCTGGAAATGTATAAACAAGAATGAGTATTTATGACCTATCAATCAAAGGAAACCGGGTGCTCAAAATCACAAGTTGGGACAGATATGGCAATATGTGTCAAGTTCTACTACAGTCATGGGACTAGTTAAGGGGATCCTGAGTGAGTTTTGGAGAAAAGCTGTAGCTGCATCACCCAGCAGAACCAAATATGTGTGAAAGGAATCATTCTCCTNGTTCTGCCCTTTGGCACTGTTTTATGTGTGCTCGGAGGAAATCATCAGCAGCATAGTCATTTTTTATATTTAGAATATACAGATAATTTCAGAGTATAATAAATATTTTGTTTATGCAGCACATGTGTTTGAATACAGTTTTACATGCTTATGAGAAATGACTATTTCACACGTGCTTCAAAGTATGCTGCTTTTTACGATGCTACTACGGATAGATAAATAATGTATGCGTGTATTGAACACAAATATGGCAACGCTTAGTGTTGTTTTACATGATGACAAATAGATTTTAATTTCTTTGTACCTAACCAAAGCACCATATCCAAAACCTTATATTAAGTATGGGTTTTCAGTTTTGCATTTGCAAGAATAAACTGCATCTTGTGGCTGAGGTGAGTTTTGATGATAAAATATAGAATAAGGTGCAGTACCTGAAACTCCTCCTCAAATTTGGACAAAGGATACCCCAGCCACAGGGTAATCAGTTGGCTTCAGAGCCCAGACAGCAAGGATAAACATCTCAGTAGTTGAAGAGAAAGTACCTGGGCTCCGGGAGAATCTTCAGAGACGGGATAGGAGTCAGCGTCTCCCAGAAAGCTAGTTTTGCAGACAGTTGTCCTCTTTTCTTCGTAATTAATTTCTTCTTGTTTTTTGCATAGTCAGTGGCCGCTTGTTTTGCTAGCTCCATCAACAGTCTTTTGGAAAGTTAATCCAAAACATTTCTCTAAGCTGAACTGATAGAATTTCTCTTTCAGCTGTGAGAGAGATTATTATTGTTCAAGGCCTCATTCAGGCCAGTAATGGAAAGGCAAAAAGTTGGATAGAGTTTCAGGCCAAGACTAGGCTGCCAGTGAGGGTCTTTGGTTAAGTGCAGCCTACATGGAAAGGATGGATTCCATGCCCATTTTAATACCTTTCTTCTCTTTTTCAGATTACTTTCATGTCATAGATTATTACATGTCATCTGATTTGCTAGATCTTGTTTTTCTGGCTAGAACAATAATTGTCTGTATGAAAACGATTTGCGTCTTGGAAAATTTTTATACTTCCATAGCAATAACGCAGGGTGTACTGCTTTCTAGCTGCACAATACTTCTACCTGTCTAGAATCAAACCCAGCACAGATAAGTACTGATAGCCTCCTCCAAGTGAAATGCATTCATCAGATGTACCACCTTTGTTACAGAGTGGAACTTTGGAACTTTATACACAGTGAGAACATCTATGCCTTCCTTTATACATGGGTGTGAATACATTAATCACTCCTAAAGTTTAACCTTTGTAGAAATCCTGCAAATGCTGGTGCTTAAAGAGGCTACCTAGGCCAAAGGCTAGACAGAGTTAAAGGAATAAAGTAGGTATTCATTCAAAAGGCCTTCAAAGGATACACCTTGAGCAGTACAAGAGCACAGCCATGGGTACACCCAAGATGGCCAACAGGTCATGAGTTTTCACACTTCTATAAGTTTTGGTCCATTATTGAGGTTGATTGTCCAATTACAGTCTCAAGTTATGAAGTCCCATCCTCCCAAATTTCTCTCCTCAATTTGCCGTTGTTTNGAACTCAAATATCTTTTCCCCTTAAGCATGATGTAGAAGCATTGATAAATGATAGAATGCTGGAATTAAGGAGATTAATTATTTTCCTGCTGCCCAAAGGTCATATTTTATGGCTAAAGGGCTGGTTGTTTCGTGTTTGCTATGCATCATCCCCTGTACATGACCATGTACTTTATTTCTAGCCAGTACAGAAGCCTAAACCCTCTAATTATGGTGGAGATGCTGGGTGGAGGTCTGAAGAATCATTTTGGCTTTTTCCTCCATTCTCAAATTTTCCTGGAAATGTATAAACAAGAATGAGTATTTATGACCTATCAATCAAAGGAAACCGGGTGCTCAAAATCACAAGTTGGGACAGATATGGCAATATGTGTCAAGTTCTACTACAGTCATGGGACTAGTTAAGGGGATCCTGAGTGAGTTTTGGAGAAAAGCTGTAGCTGCATCACCCAGCAGAACCAAATATGTGTGAAAGGAATCATACTCCCTTCAGAAGGTTTTTGGAGATACAAACAGAAACATGATGAAAATTACCCATCTGAGCCAAGGTGAAAAAACCACCATGAAGTGCATCCAAAGTGTCTCTTTTGGTGGCAAAACTTAAGTAAGGATGTCCCAAACTTCTCCTATCCTATCCTTTCTTGCCCTCCCCATATTCTTACTGTCACTGCTATTTGATCACTGTCCACGTTTGTGTGCCTCTGTCTTACTACAGAGGAACGAGGTGCTCTGCCCTTCCCGAATTGCA
>VYZR01084947.1:8522-68770 GCA_013400675.1 Oxylabes madagascariensis
TTGCGCGCGGGCGTGCGGCCCTTGCCCCGCGGGCAGCCAGGAGAGAGGGGCTCCCGCCCGGGCCGAGCCGGGCGGCTCCCGGGGGCGCAGCCCAGCACGTGGGGCGGCGGCGCGGGGCCCTGGGGGAGCCCGCCGCCGGGTCCGGCTCCTCGGGCACCACCGGGCAGCCCGGGGAGGCCGCGGTGTCGGGGCACCGGCAGCGCTCCGGGGCCGGCGGGGTTTACCCGCGTTGCTTGGGGCTTGTACAGCACCAGGAGAAATCTCAGGTGCTGCCTGGAAAGGGGGAGAAGCGGGGTGGTGGGCATTTTTTAGGTTGGTTCAGAATCCCACGTTTCTGTCGTCTCCTGCCAGCGGGGTTTGATCGTCCCCAAAACATAGCTTGTTTCAGGTGCATTGGCCTTTGTGTTTGTGGGGTGATGATGCCAAGGTGTTTCTGCCTCTCTTTGTCTGGGTGTTGTGGAGGGTTGTTTTATTATGGCAGTTGCACTGGCCTTTTCTTCTTCTGTCTCGTGGTGAGTGTATCAGAGCTCTTGAAGCAGCGTGATTTACTCATCTGAACTTGCTTCTCTTTTCACCTTTTCTGAGGTTGGTAAGCACTCCTGGCTTTACAAAGGGTGCATCCTATTCTCTCCATGGTCCTTCTCATCAGGATGCCAAATGCTGGCCAACACTCTTCTCTTTCTATTTCTCAGGCTGTCCTCGGTTTTCCTGCTCAAGTATTATTTAATTTTTAAACAGCTTGTAGTAGGAAGGTTTTGTTTGTGGTTCTGTCTGATGTTCAGCCTTTCATGGTGGTCTCAATACCCCACAGCATTGTGTTTTCTCAAGCGTAATGGCGTGGCCTGAGCCCTTGCTGGAGCTTCATACCCAAGTGCTGCTGCTTGTGCTCTCCCAAGGGCCAGCGAAAATTGTGCTATGCTCTTTTATCCCCTGAAGTAGTGTGTTCTCCCACAAGTAGGTGTCAAGTATGACTCAGGCGATGTGTACAATTGCAAAGAGAAAGATGCTCAGCATCAAAGGTGTGTTTATATGGTATGTCTTGCTACGAGTTATGAATGAGTGCACAGGCATGGGGGCATGAAATTATTCCAGCTCTTCAGAGTTGAACTGAGGCAGAGTTCCTGGCAGAAGATGCACCAGTTTACCCTGCATATAGTGACTTAACTGGTTGTTGTTGATACAAACCTGCGTAAATCAGCTGAAAATTGCCCAGGAAGGGACTTGGGCTGGTTTAGCAAAAGTCTGATTTTTTTTTTTTTTGTTTTTAATTGCATATGAGTACAATTTCTCTACAGATAAAAGACTCCCCCATATTTGCATTGAAAAGTGCCTTGTTGTCTGTTCAATGAGTAATGCAAGATAGTAAGATTGCAGTGTCCAGCCATGGGGCTGGAACAATGTGTGTGTGAAGCAATATGTAATGCTGGTGGTCATAATACTAGGGGTTGATTGTGGAATTAATTAGCCGAAAGCTGGGGTTTAGTTCTGTACCAAATAGTGGGAAATAGTGGAGAAACTAGGTGAGATGCAACTCGTAGAGCCCAATTTTTAAGTGTGTCTGTAGTCAGTGTAGCTGTTCTTCAGATTAGGACACCCATATTTTACTTATATGCATTCTTACTGCAATTTTAATCTTTCCATATGTGTATATATATATGGAAAATATATATCCTTTTATTATAAAAGATGAAAATAAACATATATATATATCTATGTGTATGTATATATGTACAAATATGTACCATTATTTGGAACTAGGTGATCTTTAAGATCCTTTCTAACCCAAACATTCTATGATTCTATGTCCAGAAGTTTCCCTTGACTTTTTTTAGTTTTAAAGAGTGTAGTTTATATATTTGGAGAATCTTCACATGTTTGCAAGCAAGAAGTACCAAATTTGAAGCCAAATATACCAATAATATCAGAGTTAGGAAAAATGTGTTCTTTAATGTTTGGGAAATTCAGTATCTTTTTACTTAAAAGACAAAACACAAGATTGCCCTTCATGAGAATTTCTGTTCAGATAGTGCCTTCTTTTGAAGTACTTTACTTTAGAATAATGGCTTCTTTTTAGTAAATCCTCTATGTCAACTGTATGTAACGCTTACAAGAGGAATAAAGAGCCTATTCTTTGATGTTTTTTTTTTCCTCCCTCTGATATGTACTAGAGGCTTTCTGAAAGCTGGAAATAAGACCAGCAACCGTTGTACCTTGTTTTTCCTGGAGATCCTGTTAATTCTCTACTTCCTGTTCCAGAGCCACGGGCTGTTGCTGTGTAAACTTGGTGACATTGTGTCTCTGGGTTGATAGCAAGGAATCACAGAATGGTATGCCCACCACCATTTCTTCTTTGCATACCCTGTACCTACTAATGGCTCAGGATATAAATACAGCGTATAATGCTGAAATAAATAATTTAGCTGTAGAAATTACTAATGTAGCTGTAAAAGGAATAGATTTTTTGGGGGTCTATTAGCATGAAATATCAAAACTAGGCTATAGGACGATAAAACAGTAGCTCGTTACTAAGACCTTGGGGCTGAAGGTGCCTAAAAGCTTTGAGTAGCCCTTTAATTTTACTGGGCTTCTTGTTTTCTGCTGTCTCAGGCCAGCATGCTCAGACAGCTTATGCAGTTAGGGTTTCATTATCTAATCCATCTTTGATCAGGCCGGATAAATGGTGTTTGGCCAGTGCTGATCTTGTTAGGAGGGTGGTGTAAAGCTGCTTGAGTTGGGATTGGGACAAATCGGATCATGGCTGCTCTCTGCTTCTGGGACATATTTCAGTTAATCATGGCGTGGGAGGAGAAGGTCTACCAGGAACTGCTGGTTTTTAGCTCCCCGTGTTCCATAAATTGTAAAAGTCAAATGCTACCAGCCAAGAATGTCACCTGGAAGTATTTGGATAGGTTTGTAAGCTTTGGAATTAAAGGGCCCCAAAGTACTGCTGCTTTTTTACTGTATAAATACTAGCAAAGGACTGCCTTGTGCTCTGTTTGCTGACTTGGATGGTTGAATCATTTGGATCAGCTTGCTGATCTGGGTAAAAATAATGCCTAACACAGAGGAGAAGACAAAAAAAGAAAGTTATGTTAGCCTAAGTCACTTGTGAAACTGCATTGAAATGCAGTTGTTGATGCAGCTGTATTTGCTGCTTGTCAGAAAATACTGACTGCTGCACAGATAGAGGAGAAAGTAACTTTGCAATAATCTCTCTCCTCCTCTGTTCCTTGTGTGATGAAAGATGAGAAATGTTGTGGCTAGCTGGGAAGTGTCCCTTTCTCTCTCAAACTGCAGACAAGGCTGTAATTCCATGGTGCTCTTTGTCTTCCCCTTCCAGGTGCTAGAGGTGTACCAGACAGTTTACACTGCTGAAAAAGTTACTAAAATATCTTCCCCTTGCTTTGCATGGGGTTGAATGAGTTAATCAACTCCTCATTTAGTCCCCAGGCTGAATTTAGATTTAACTTTTTTATGGAGTCTAGGCTGGTTAGTAAATGAAAATCATACCTGGTGGTAATACATGGGTGCAATTAGATGCAAGATGTGAACAGAGCTGATCCATGTTCCTCTTTCATGAATGACTTGTGTGCTCAGTATCCCTGAGCATTTGGAAGAATTACTCTTCTTGCAACTGTGAGCATGGCCAACTGGTTAGGACAGACAGTTAATGCAGCTGTGGTCTGTTCCTTGCCCAGTCCACGTAAACCTTTAGTGGCAGCAATGAGTGGTGACTCTGTGTTGTCATTGAGCCATGTCAGCACAGGGTTCATAAAGATGACTAGTGGTGTTGAGATCAGTCCCCTGTGACTAAAAGATGATGTAATAGACCATAAGTCTTTGCTCCACAAGAAAGTCTGCAGTTTCTCATTCTATCGTGAGCCAGAAGATGGTCTGTGACACCCTCTATCAGCCTAACTTCTTTCCAGCACAGTGACTGGAAACCTTGAACTGCAGGGTGTCACAGAAAGGGGAGAGTGGGGACACAGCTGTTGCTTCATGGCAACCAGTGTCCTTGTTCAGCTATGGCCTGTTTGTGGTGCTCCAGAGAATGGCAAGAAATCAGTCTGCTGATAATTTCTAGATAGGTTTGGGTTTACAAGTAAGAGGGCTGACTGGGATTGTAATTGAGAAGGGGCCAGTGAATAACAGCTTTTGTGCTGTGAGAGACCCTTTGGAAGTCTGTATTTTTAAATCTTACAGAAGAGAGCTTCTAGTTCCAGTAAATTGTGGAAAAGCTGTGTAATCAGGCTAGCTTTTCCTCTCTCTCATTTTTCATGGTATGACTGTCTTTGTAAAGAGATGCAGAGCAATGCAGGGGACATAAGACATTATAGTAAAAGAAAAAAAGTTCTCATCTTTTGACCCCTGCCTTGGATCCAGGATGAGGTTTCCTGGGATGCTGTTTTGACAGAGTATTGCTGATGAGATGTAAAGAATCACCTCTAAGTTTGTTGTTGTTTCTCTGTTTGCTTTTGCCCTTTGATTTTTTTTAATATTTGAATGTTATGAGTTAGACATGACACAGTCTGGGAACCGTTAGAAAGTCTCCAGTTCAAAGAAAATCTTTGGCAAACAGAGAAGTTAGGATTTTAGAGTTAAGAGTGCTTTAATGTGGGCTCTTTCCTTGCCATAGTCAGGAAAATGGAAAGCCCAAGTGAAGCATTCTGCATGCTTTAGTACTCCTCTCAGCTCTCAGTATTTCTCTGTAGATTCCAGAGGTCTGTGTTCAATCAAAGGTGATGGCCACGTTTGAAAAGCTGGAAGCCAAACAGAGGTCTGACTCTACTGGAGATGGTTTCCTTCTGCATATGTGTACCAGCTGTAGATATAAGTTTTTTATTTTTCCTTTCAGAATTCCCGTTTAGAAACTCAAGTGCTCTGGTATTTTGCAGGAGGCCTGGTCTCTCCCTTACATGTTGGAAAGGCTGCCCACCTAGCTGAGTTTGGAGCAGCTCCCAGGCACATCCTGTGCAATACTCTCTGTCAACTGTTCCTCCCAGTGATGCAGCAAGCAGGGCCCCTGCCTTGCCCTTCTGCACTGGGGGTTTGCACTTCTGTGTTCAAGGTTATCTCCAAGATGTGCTGGTCACTGAAGGTTTTGCAGCTGTGTTCCTGTGCTGGCTTCGTGCTTTACTGTGACTGCCCTTTCAGCCACTGCTGTGGTGAAGCTTGAGGCAGCAGGAGTACCAGAACACATGAGATGCAAAGGAAGCAGCGGTAAAATAAAATAAAATAAATCAACCGCTTCATTTGCACTAGAGGTAGGGAAGCCAAACTGAAGTTGAGATGGATCTGAACAGGATTCTGTGTGTGGTCTGTGGCCCCCTGGAAACTGCTGCTGAAGGACATACCCCTGTTAGCTTGGAAGAATCAAGCCTGTCATTAGCAGTGTTTGGTTGGCTGCACAGAAACCTCTGCCCCTCTGGAAAATGTTAGGAATCACATTAGTTGAAGATGTTTTAAAGCCTGTCACTCTAGGCTGCTGACTTGTCTTGTGGCACTCAGCAAACCTTAGTTTTTGTATGAAGTGAAAGAGAAGGGCAGATGTTTTGGTTGTCTGGAAATCTCTTATTTATTTGCCCATCTCTGATATTACTTGACCTTCTGTGTGTGTGTTTGCTGTTGAAATGCAGTGGCTGAGGGATCAGAGGAACATCCAGAAGAGAAGTGAGAGAAGCAATTAGAGGTAATGAGTTCCAGTTCATTGAAGCATTCTGTTGATCTACATTTTACAGTGGTATTGAGTGGACACCCAAGTGTAGCTGTCATGAGATAATCCCGATGTTTAGGGATTAGAGCTGCTTGACTGCATTTTGGGCCTTAACTCCCTTTGCTCTCCAGTAAATTTAATTTTGCCAGCAATCTTCTGTAAATTCAGTTTGAAAGATGTGTATACATTTTCCCCAGCATGCTTCCCCTTCCCTCTGATTCACTTTTTTGCATGCATCTCATTTTTTCTAGGTTGAATTACAGATATTTGTAGAAGCCAAATCCAGTGATGGCGGGGACTGGATGAAACAGTCCTCACCAGTCCTGGACCATGCCACCAACTGGACCCTGCAGTGCTCCCTGTCAGGGCTCTGCCAAGCTGTCCCGCTGAGCTGTGCCTGGCTGCCTCTCCTGCAGGAAAGCTTTGCTGAGAAAGGCCATGTAGTTTTCTAGATTTCTAACCTGTGTTTTGGGTTCTGGAAGATTTCCAGGGTGTTTGTGAACTGTTCCAGTCTCTCTCTCATTTGGCTTGTCACATGTTTATATGGCATCTATCTAAACCATCCCTATCAGCTCTCTTGCTGGACCAAAGGAAATGGGACTCCAACTCCTTGGCAGTGATACGAGGTATTTAAATGGCCGCAAAAAAAAGGAAGGTTGTATACAGAAGCCCCCTTGTTTAATGAGCAGCATCAGCTGAACTAGAGCTGGATCCAGGATCTGCTTGGGCAGAGTAGGAAGCTTTGGCAGTTTCTGTCAGCTCACTTGGTGCGACACTGGTGTTCAGTCAACTATACCGTTGTGCAAGCTCCTAACCTTTGGAGTGTGGGCAGAGGGTACTTGTGATTCACACTGGTTAGAAAGAGGTAATGAGATCTTCTTGGATAGACAGTGGGATTCAGGCTGGCATGTTTTTGAAGTGGCTGTGTGTTACTGGGGCTGTTGCCCGTGTTTGCCTTTGTCTAGGAGAGTTCGTGGTGCAGAAAGATTGGATGCTTGCTTCAAAGAGCATGGAATAGAAGCACTTTTTGCTTTTCTTGCGTGACATTGCTGGGTTTTATCTGCTCATAATTGCCTCAGCAATAATGCAACATAGAGATCAGGAAGAAGCTGCACTATTTAAGGGAGAAAAGCCCTCATCATGTCAGCACTTTTTCCCTCTGTGCATGGCTAAATTTCTTTTAATAGAGAGGCTAAAGAATCAACCTTATGTGGCTTCTCTGTGTGTCACAAAAAGCAAAATATGCTCCCCAGACGCCTTTGAGGCCTTGGGTTCTGGATCCAGCTCAGGTTTCTTCAAGGGACTGGAGCATTGTGCACTTTTAACTGAGGCTTTCTGCACATCTTTCCCACTGCTATTTCTGTAGGAGATTCTTGCAGACATTTAGGGTGATTGTCACTGTTGAGGGTGATGCCCAGGAAGAAAATCCCACCAAGGCATCACTAAAAACCTTAATTTAGTGCTGTGTGGGCTGAGGGGAGGCTCTAGCTGGGATCCTGGTGCTATAATTTGCTGTTTGTGGTTGCTGTCCTCCTGCCCGGATAGGGGTGGGAAGGTCACCTTTCCTCCAGCCTGCTCACTGACCTCAGGCAGCAAGGTGGGGTGAAGGCCAGGCTCTGCCCAGCTGCAAGGCTGGGCAACTTCTTCCTGGGTCCCCAGATCTGCAGGTGGAGTAGCCAAGCATGTCTCTCCCAGCAGCTCCTGTGAGAGATCCTGCTTCTGAGCCATCTCTGTCTGGCACTTGATTTTATTCTGTTCTGTGTCTTTGCTTCCCTGTTGTGGGAAGAAGAAATGAGGGGAAGCGCAAGCAATGGCTTCTTCATTACCCTTTTTATTCTGCTGTCCTGGAAAGCAGGTCCGTCAGAGGCCTCTTTCCTACCCTTATTTCATGTTAAAAGCCCTGTGCAGCTTTGGAGCAGAGCTTGACCAGGATGGAGTAGGTTTTGTAGGTGCTTCTCCTTGCCTGTAGGCACTAGTTCTTGAAGCTCAGGTTTGGAGTGACCTGAGGTGATTCCTGGGATATTTAATCTTTGAGTGGTGCTGCCACCTCTCTTTGAGTGGTGCTGCTTCTGCTCCCAAGAGTAGGACCAGCCACACAGCCTGGGGAGATCCAAAAGGTTCATTCAGGGAAGGAAGCCTAGGCTGTGACTTTGCTGCAGCAGGTGGAACTGTGGGGCATACCAAAGGAAGTGGGGGCTGGCAGCATGGTACGGCCAGATGTCCTTGGGCTGGTGGTATGTATTAGGGTGGGAGACAGGTGTTTGTGTTATAGTGGCCTCAGGAATGATTTTAATCATGGGGGAAACTGAGGCAATAAAGTGTATGCAACACTGCTGCTCATTTGCAGAAGCAGATCTGAATGTCTCTTGGACAGCCGGCAGGAGAATCCAGCTGGCTTCTGAAGCACCTGCCCATCCTGTTATTTCTTTTGTCCAGTAGCGGAAGTTGAAGTGTGTGGAAATGCCGAATGCTCTCAGTGCTCTAGTTCTAGGAAGAGGTGTGCAGCACTGCAATGGTGCTGGAGTTATGTTTGTCCTGGGTGGTCTGGAACTGCAGGTGCTGTCTCCTTCATACAGAGGCTTAATGAGACAGAGAATGTGCCAAGGTGAGAACCTGTGCACAGCAGGTTGACTGGGGAGACTAATTCATGGTGCATCCGCATTGAAGGGGCCAGAACTCATAGCCAGTGACTGCCCAGCAGGAGAGTGTGACAAGAAGGCATCATGTGAGGTCATAATTATGTGGTCATACCTTTTATGTTTTAGAGATGACTTCATTTCCACAAGTGCAGCAAATGGATAGTGCTCACTGAGGCGCTGTTAAACTTAATGGGACTTTTGTAACCAGTTAAAATGGGTGTAAGGTCAGTCCAATATTTCATTTCTTCTCTTTCATCTCACGTATGATCCCAAACTGAATATACTGCAGATAACCTAAACCTTGCACTGAATACAGACCTATTAATTTTTAATTGTCTCTTCTACAGTACTCACCACTGTAGTGTGGGTGCTTCACAGGTACTAATGATTTTATTTTTTAGTTTCCTGAGAGCTTGAAAAATATGTCCTACTGTGGAAGTGGAGGATTGAAGTGTCTGGTAACAAGACCAGTTTTGCCAAGAGGATTGACACTTACAATCTAATTTATTTTTATTTGTAATTTTGATTGTAGCTGGGGCTTTTTTATTGAGCTTGGGTTTTGGTGATGTTTTAATCCTTGATCTACAGCTCTCTACAACTTCCACTGTATATATTTATGATGCCTACTGCTCCCGTAGACTGATCCTTAAGTGTGTCATGTTGGGCAAATGTACAGTGATATTGTTTTCGTCTTAAAACCCAGCAGAATAGCTTGAATTAAGGAGATTGGTCAGCATCATAGTGAAATTTTACTTGGAAGATAAGATTTGAAATCTAACTAACTTTTTAGGTAGATTGGATGCTGCTTGTCTTAAACTACAAAACCACCTACCTTTTGGTTTCTGCAGCTGTTTGTACTGCTCAGAACACAGCACTTCTTAGGCTTGAATGAAGCAGGAATTAGGAAAAAGTAGCACATAATCCTGATTTATTGTTACATCCCTGCACGTGAGGAAACACTGGAAATTGCATGGGTAGTTGCTATTTTTTAATCTGCAGCCCTTGACTTCTCCAGTTGCTATTTTAGGAGAGAATGCAGCTACACTGCCTTTTGAGTTAAAAAAACATCTTTTGGTCTTTTAAGAAGGAAGGAGCTGCTGTGCGGACAGCAAAGGCAGGAACCGGCTCCTGACCTCTCCCGTGTGCTGGCTCCCAATGGGGTCTAGCAGCTCCCTCTTTCCTCGGAGCACAGGTCTCAGCGTGGTTGCTTGTGGGATCAGCAAGGAAGAGGCATGTTTGCTGAGGAGACTTTGTGACACATTAGGGCTCCAAAGGAATCCTGCCACTTGGGATACAGGTGTCTTGGGTGAAAAATACATGGTTGATCATGGACTTGGTATCTCCTTTTTGTTTGCTGAATAATGAGTCCTTCATGCATCCCATCACTGCCTGCTTTATATTGCTTCTACATGGGTATTCAGTTCTATTCTCTTTAGCTGAGTAAAGGGCGGGGGGGGGCCCCAGAACTGTGTTATATGGCTGGGGTTCTGTCATCTTCGGACAGCCCCAGACAACAAGCCTAGTTTTAGGCTGAATGCCTGATTTTACTGCTAGGTTTGTTAGACTACAACACTGGAAGTAGTATGAAGCTGTAGGGGAGGAATAAACACCCCATCCCACGGCTTTTTGGAAAGAGGAGATAAAGACCAACCTGGCAATGCCTTCCTTGCGCCTCTGCATGTGGGAATTCCCATTGCCTTGAAGTGAGGGGAGAAGATGAAGCTGGTGTCCTCTCCAAAGCTCACATGAATACAGTGGAGACCTGGCATCTGCTAGTGTCACCAGCTGGATCGAGCAGGTTTTTCCCTATCTGACCTATATACCTAAGCACTTCTTGGAAAAGTCTGACTTCCTGGGCTAGTTAGATTTCCCTAGGAGTGGTGGTCTGCATGCCAAGTGCCTCATGTTGTGAGAGCTAAGGTGAGATGTTGCAGTCACAGACAGAGGAGACAAGGCCATTGTTTGCGATGGTGGGATGGACTCAGCAGGAGCTGATAGTGGCATTTGGAAATAGTGCTGTCAGTGTGATGGTTGGATATCAACCATGGGCCAGAGAACACTTCAGAGAAGAGAAGGAGAATGTAAAAGGAAATGGACCAACTGTGGCTTTTCATTGTCAGATAGAGGGGGTTACAGTGGAACTTCACTCCATAGTGTTTCCATCTGTTGTGGTTTAATCTTAGCTGGCAACTAAGCCCCACACAGGGGCTCACTCCTTCCTACTGGGATGGGGGAGAGAATCAGATGACTACAAGTAAACAAACTTGTGGGTTGAGATAAAACCAGTTTAACAGGTGAAGCAAAAGCCACACATGCAAGCAAAGGAAAACAAGGAATTCAGTCACCACTTCCCATGGGCAGGCAGGCATTCCGCCATCCCCAGTGAAAGTGGGGCTTCATCATGTGTCATGGTGATTTGGGAAGACAAACTTCACTCTGAATGTCCCCCCTTTCTTCCCTCATCTTTATTGGTTGAGCATGATGCCATGTAGTATGAAATATCCCTGGGTCAGTTGTGGTCAGCTGTCCTGGCTGTGTCCCCTCCCAACTTCTTGTGCACCCCCAGCCTCCTCACTGGTGGGGTGAAGCAGGAAGGGCCTTGGTTCTGTGTAAGCACTGCTCAGCAGTAACTAAAACATCCCTGAATTATCAACGCTATTTCCAGCACAAATCCAAAACACAGCCCCTTAACAGCTACTGTGAAGAAAATTAACTCTATGAAAGCCAAAACCAGCATACAATCTGTCCATCCCTTCTCAGCGTCCACTTGTGACCCGTCAGTGCTGTTGTGATGGGTGTGGTGAATGAGGCTAAGACTGGTATTTGAGTATATATTATCTGACCAACTGATACTTGTCTATATATATATAATGTATATATATATATGTCTGTGTGTGGCTTTGCCAGGAAATTGAAATTATGCTCATAATTAGGTCTGGTTTTTGTGTTTGTCTCTGTCCCCTAATTAGATCCTTCCAGAAAAGGCTTGCTGCATTTCACCATCGTGCCTGATGTCTTCTGGCTTTCAATGGGAATATCATATGGTCAGTGCCAAATGCTACAGTTTCAGAAAAATAACTTTTATCTATTGATAAATCACAAATTAGCACCACTAAGAATTCTTCATGCTTCATGTTCTGTCTTGAAAACTCTGTCCATAGGTCTGATAACATATCTGGATGTATCTCTCTCTTTCAGCCAGATCAATGTATAAATTCTCCTGGGGATGGTTGTTTCTCGTGGGGAAGGTGTTGACTTGAATAGATGGAGGTGCTACGAGGCTTCTTGTGTGTGTGTTTTCCTCCTGTTATTCATTGCTTAAAGGTTTAAGTAAGAATTCCTTCTTTGCTGGTCAGTGGGTTGATGTTTTCATCTTGGGCAGTATCAGGTATTTGTGACTGCTTTGCATGCCAGGAATAGAATGAGTTGGGTTTGCTTCAACCACAGCCCCTTTAAGGACTAGGAATTCTTTGATGAGTGATTACATTTAAGTCTGAACTCTTAGTTGATGGATGTGATGGAGCATGTCTGTGTTTCTCTGGAAGGTTTCCTTAAATAGCATGACCTTTCTAGTGAAAACAGGAAGATAGTTTTTGCTTTTTTTCCCCCCCAGCATGGTATTTGTTTCATTTTTGAACCTCATGATTACTGCAGACATTTACCATAGGAGTAGCTCATAGGCTTGATAGCTTCATGGGGCAGAGTTTGGCAGCTCCATTGGAGTTTTGATAGGGGTATTGGCTTGCTTTGCAGTGTGGCATTTGATACAGCATTTGTTCCATCCTTTTTGTAGCAGCCACTGTTTTTCACCTTTGTTGACCCGATTCTCCTTTCTTATCCTTTCTGACATTCAAAACTATGAGGCATCTCTATGTTCAGGGGAAGACTAGTCAATCTGCATGTTTTAATATTTAAATGGGGAATGGATAGTGATTCAGTACATCTGGATCATCCTATGTTCTTGTTTCTGTTGGGTTTCAGTAGATGAGTGGAATCTGCAGGCAAATTGGAGAAAATGGTCCTGTTACCTCAGCATTAGAAGCTCTCTGGCTGTGACTTGAATGTGATGACAGTCTGCCTGAAGTAGCGCCTGTCCCTGATCATCCTTGGGAAGTTTAGCAGGAGATGGATGTGCTTGATTTTGGTTCTCCTGTGCACTGAAATCTTCCAAGATGCCTGGTGTCAGCTAGTCACTGCTGCTGACAAGGTGTTAGCAAGCTCTTTAATGAGGTTTGTGTTTAAATGAACATAAAATCTCTGTGCTTGGGCTCTCATATCTATTGTAAGGTATTCTATGAAGTTGATTCTCTTGGTTTTGGTGCTTGATAAAGAGATGATGCATATAGTCTGGAAAAGGTGCAGTACAGTGGACAAACTGACCAGCCCTGCCGGCACAGTAATATCAAGTGCCTTGTTTGGCTTGTGTAGTTTACCTGGTCCTCAGGGTTAGTCTGAAATACAAGTTTGTTGTACATTCTCCTAAGCAATTTCTTATACTGCATCACCAATTCCTTAGTGCCTGAAATGTTGGAAGTTTCCAGTTAAAGATTCTGAGGTCTGTAGGTCTGTCTGCTTGGTTCTGGGACTGGCAATTTTTACTTTTGTTTTTAGGATAGGATTTTAAAGATAATCCCTCAATCTCTGGACCACCTTGGGCAGGAGTAAACATGTGGCATTGTTCCTCTTCCATGAGTGAATTCCTACCATTGTAAGGCTTTTTCTGCCTCTGACTTCCTGGGCAGGATTTCTGATAATGAATACAGTCACATTAAGTAGGGGAGAGCTTCCCAACTTTACTTTGCAGGTAAATATTTTTGTGTCTTGTATGGATTTTCCTGGGGTGCAGAGTCTGTTGGATGGTTAGCTTTGCTTTCTGAACAATGTGCTTATACACAGACAGTGCTCCTCGTGGAGGCAACTATCTTCATGAAGTTGCTTGAAAAAAATTACTGTTGCATTTGGTACAGGCTGCATTTGAACAGCTGCACTGTGAAAATAAGATTGCAGTGGGAAGGGAGGATGGGATGTGGTTATCAGTCATCTCCCATCTCCTGTCCCAGTGGAGCCAGGGCAGGTGGTCCTGCCTTCCCTGGTGACACAAGGGGTAGTCATGTCTGTTAAATTAGCCCTGGATTGGGGTTGCTGGAAGTGTGTCTAGTCAAATGCTAATTCAGCATGTTGTGTGTGAAGCTAATTGGCAGGGTAGAAAAAGCAGTGTTGCCTGTAGGAAACTTTCTTCTTACCTGCAAGAGCTTAAACGATAAAAATGTAAAATATCTAGTAGGAAAATTTCTTCTTCCTTGCATGGTTAACAGTGATAACCAAAAGCAAATTTCTCAGTTGTATGTTCAGAGCCCTCTGATAGTATTGTCATGGCTTGTGCTTCTGTTTACAGATGTCCCATGTAGCTGAATTAAATTAACAAGACCAGTCAATTCATTCCTGCTGTGTTTAAACCCCTGGGCAGCAATGAATCTGGCAAGGATGGAGCATTATTTTCATGTGCTGCTTGGAAAGGGAGGATGTACAGAGAAATGAAATAGTGTTACTGCTTCGGGGACGGGTTCACAGTCACGGCTCAGGTGGCAGATGAAGAGAACAGCGTAGGTTCCCAGAAGTTTTTTTTGTCCACTGCTTCCTGTATGGCTCAGTCGCTAGGTAGCAGGAGGTTTCTTCTGTCCTATATGGGCTAGCCAAAGACTACTGTATCCACAGAGTTTATTCAAGGCAGATAGCATTACAGGAATCAAAACAGAACTTTTGGTTCCTGTTCATTGATTTAATCCTTTGTTTTTAGCAGTTAAATATCCCTGTATTCTTTAGCCTAGCCTAAGTTATCCTGGATTTGAGCCCTTCTTAAATTCTAATTGCATAGTATTCATGTTAGGAAGAAAGGTGGTGTGAGGTGATGTGCAGAGAAATGAAACAAGTCCCCCAGGTCACCTGCAGAGGAGCAGAAATCTCAGAGCACTGAGTTCAGTAGGCCATCTTTCCTCCTAACATGAATACTATGCNCCCTTGTTTGAACTAGGTGGCCTCCTTTATTGCTGCCCCCTCCATCTAAAGAGTGGTCCTTGGAGGCTGTTTGGAACACACAGTGAACTGCACACTGCTCTTGCCTTACTCTGCATCAGCTTCCTGTGTTAGCAGGAGTTTGCAGCATTTTACAGATTTCCCTAGCACCAAAATTCCAAATTCAAATGAATTACATATATGGATCTGCATCCTGTTGTTAGATGTTTCATATTTTCTTTAGGCTTGTGCAAAATACATTATATGGTGGAAAAGCTGCTAAGCTGCTACAGATTTATCTTTTTTTTTTTTTTTTTTTTTTTTTTTTTTCCCCNTTTTTTTATCCCCTCTCCCATGAATCTGCATAGCTTGTGAGACTGTGATGATACTATATGCTTAGCTTTGCAGCCAGCTTGGAATTCTGGGCTTTGGGCTTCACCATGTCATGTTTGCTTCTCTGGTCTGTTTCCTCCAAGTCTTTTATGTGAAGTTTACAGATACTGGTGCAGTTTGTGTAGCAGAAATTGTCCCTTTGTAGCAGCTGGTGAGTGGATGATGGACAGCTGATTAAGCTAAACCTTTAAAAGGCTTTTGAAAAAACCCCTAGTATTAAATTTATGATTTGCAAATGTGGTATCAGTACTACTGGATTAGACAGCTTTAGACCACCTGGTGTGGGTTGGTCTGACTGGTAACACCCCTTTGCTCTGGGCCACCAATCCTTTTGTTTGTGTGATATTTACAGTGGGCACAGCCTGTATGCAGTGACTCTCTGCATTGGGGTGCATGGTATGACATCATACCTTGAGGCAAAGCTGGGGGTAAATAGGTTCTGAAAGAAGTAATCCTTTCTCTCAGTGGTCAATTTGACTCGAGGTTTCATGATCTCAGAAAAGATAAGTAATGCCAAAGAGAAGAATTTAAATCCAGCTGACTCCACTATAGTGGATGTGTTGCCTCTGCTGTCCTTTCAAGAGGCAAGCTGGTGTCCAGTGCTGGCTGTGCCCATCTCAGTAGTGCTGATAGCAGCAGTGTGTGGAACAACATACCCACAGTGCAGATGCATGTCACTTCTGTCACCTGGTAGTATCTGAAGCTCCACAAGGAGAGTCCTTTGCATGTTTAGTACTACCGTGTCACTGCCTCAACCTCTCTCACATCCACATTGTTTAAGAAGTGAGTGGACATCTGCTCCTCCTGCAGAGGAGGGGGGTAAATGTTTGCTCATCCACGGTTTCTCTGATCCAAGTGTGTTTTCAACTCTGCCTTTGTATTTGATGGCAGGTCCTCCTTCCCCTTGGCGCGTGTCTGCAACGTGCTCATGTGCCGGCACTCTTGTGTTGCCCTTGAAAACAGACCAAACTTATTAAAATCATTGCTGGTTGCCATGGTGGCTCTTGTCGCTGTGGGCTAATAGGAAAGGCAATTACTGCTGCATGCTGGGGAGTGTACGGGGCGGCTGTGGGCGGGGGTACAGGCGACTGCATGCTGATAAGTTGTGTGTCTGATAGCTTGGATGTCACAATGAACAAGCAGCAGAGGAGAGAAAGGCAGGAGATACCCTGTAATGAGGTTTGGCCAGATATGCTGTATTTCCCCCTCCTGGGCAGCCTCATTGAGAGATTCCCACCCTTCCTTTGATTGTCAAGGGGGAATCTCGGGGTTGAGTTTCACATTTTCAGCTGGGCGCAGCACAGTGCTGCTCTGTGACTCTCAGCTGGCCCAGGAAGTGAAACGGAGCTGGAAAACTTTGTGTGTTGAAGATACTCATTTAATCCCTTTTCTGCTGTTTCCCCTCTGAATATTCCTCTTCAGTTCTTACTTTGCTATTTCCTGTAGGTTGAATGTCATGATATAAATGCTCCAATTTTTTTGGAGTGAGTAGGATCACTTAAAAGTGCTTCTTATAAGGGATGTAAAGCTAAAGGGAAATTGCATCCTTCATCTTTATTCTCTGAATTTGGGCAGCATGTGTCCAAGCAATGCCAGTACTGCTTGTGTCATGTGCAAACATGGAAGGAACTGGGATCGTTTTATAGTGCAGAGCTTGTAGCAAATCAGTAAGTTCCGTGAAAGATTTGAGTTGGAGAAGTAGGTGAGAGGTGTAAATCTTGGGGATGTCAAAAACTGTGTTTGATGGAGCACTGCACTCCCAAATTGAAACCCTCTGTCCTCTCCAATGTGTTCTGCTTTCCCTTTCCCTTGTGCTAAGCAATGGCCTGAGACCTTGCTGCACAGGAGCTCTTCCAGGAGGCTCTCTTTGTACATTAAGAGGCACATCCTATAAGTTTCTTCTGGCTTGTAGAATCCATGAGGGTGTCAATGAAGTTAAAACGATGGCTGTCACCTCCTTCAATAGGGGACAAGTCCCTGGAGGCATGGAGGGGGTTTCTGGTCCAGACAAAGTGAGAAGAATAAAACAATCCTCTTGGAGCAGGCAAAATTGGGATCTTGTCTCAATTTCTCTCTTTCGGCTGATCTCCCAGCAGCTGTTTCCAGAGGCCCTCTGGATCATGCCCGTTGTGGATTAGCTGTGGTGACTCACCCGGCTGGGATCGTTTCCGCAGCATATGAGAGCCTGGCTTCACAGGGAGCCGTGGCACCAGGGAGGGGAAGGTTTCTGGTGCATTTGATCCCTCAGTAAAGATTATGCTGTGTCTGTTTAATTAGAGGCTGCTGCTTTCTTTACTGGTGTACTAAATATAAATGGAGGAGCTGGTCTAATATACTTGAAGTTGCAAATGTCAGGAGTCAATAGCTTTATTTTCACCAAATCTGATTTGGTTTTAAGTACTGCTACTAAATCTAGTGGTGCAGTAATTCCTGTTTGTTGAAAGTAATGAGGGATTTAGACTGACTCACACTTCATGCTCTTCTCCCATCTCTCTCTCTCATCCCACCTCTGTTTTACAAAGGAAGAGCTACTGGCTTGCAGGTGTTTGTACAGTTAGATCTGGAGGTCAAAAGGCTCAATCTACATACACTGTGAACTGAGTTTGTATTCAGCTAATATACTGTTGTTAAGGTCTTCTCTCTGCACAGTTTTTGGCTCAGACCTGTACATTCCAAGCATTGTCTTTGTGACGGTAAGCAGAGTGCCAAAAAAATTTTAAAAATATAAAAAATGCAGTAAAGATAAAGAAGCTGCTTCTGGAGCCCAGGCTTCATGTTCTGTCTGGGATTCTTTGTTTGCTGAGCCGCAATCTAAGTCCTGGCAGGCCCCAGGGAGATCTGTAATGGGACAGACATCTGTGCTTAAGATGCCTTGCCCTGTTGGTCTGCTGTGCAGGAAAAGGAATAAGTATCAAATGAGATATTTTTTCCCCCTCTGGGCTCCTACTGAGCACAGTGGACCCAATCTACCCCCATCTGCTTAGCCTTGTGCAATGCTATTATTGCAGACACTGTTTGCTTGTGTGTGACTGTGAGCTGTAGCACGATGCCTGGAAAGTAAGCTCGCTGGGAAGTACAGCTTGCTAGGAAGTACAGCTGGTACTGCCGGCCATTGTGTGAAATGTATGATCCCGAATTGGTTGGAAAGTCCTTGAGAGAAGAAACGATGGGAAGAACTCCTCCTCAGGGTGAAGACTGATTCAGTGCGGCTAGCAGCAGCGGTCAGGCTGTGCATCTTGCCGTCGGCTGCAGTAACTGCTGTTTGTTCATGCCCTGGCCGATCTGGAATGCTTTTGTCCTGGCTAGTACGATAATGTGGGCTACCTTGTCTTGGGGCAAAACTGGCTGCTGGGCTGGAGGAGGGGGGAGCATGCTCATTACGTGAAGGAGGTATTTTTGCCGTGTTGCAGCATGTGCTGGGAGATGCATGATTGAAAAATGAGAGCACCTAGAACCTTGGCCTGACCTGCCAGATCTGTTCCGGCCTCAGGATTCGAGGTCTGGCAGAACAGTTTCAGCATTAAATGTCTCTTTGTGGAATGGGGAGGAAAGAAATCCAGAGATACTTTCTGCCCTTCTTGAAGTTTTCCCATGCTAATGTGCAAGAAGAAATTTTGTTTCTGGAGTGTGTTGAGTTGTAATCATTGCCTGTTCTCAGTCTGCATAGATTAGATGAAAACTGTCCCCAGTGTTTCTGTGTGCTTTCAGGTCATCATTAGACATGGCTTGACATGGACTGACCGGCACAGAGGATTTTTTCCAAAAGCTATTTCCTCTGCTATGTGATGCAGTGTTGTAACACTATTGCTTTGAAGGTTAACATTTTTCATAACCCCAACGCTTGCATATAGTCTTGTCTTATCCCTCTTTTCCCTCCCCTCAGCTTTTCCTGTTTTTGATAGACTAGTCTAACACAAACGTTTCCAGGGACAGAGCAGTGGCTGCAAGAGAATAGCCCTCAACCTCTTCTGCTTTAAGCTTTGGGAGCCGGGCTGATGGAAAGCACATGACGCTGCCGGTGGCTTTTCATTCCTGGCGGGACACAGGGAGCTGTGTGCGCGAGGGGAACAAGCTGTGCTGTGTAGTGTGTCGGCGCTCCGCTCCCGCTGGTGGCGAGGGCAGGCCGGGCTGCTGCCAGCGTGGCACGGCTCTCCGAGCCGGCGGCTCTCCCGAGCGCGGCGTGGCTCGTCCAGCCGAGTGCCACTCGCACACCGCCTTCGGTCCTGACCCCGGACGGGAGTGCGCGGAGCGGCTCAAGGCGATGCGAGCAGGCTTCATCTTTACTCGGCGCGGTGTAAGCGAGCGGAGCGCCTGAATTATTCACTTCTCCTCGGCCTGCTGTTCCTATTGAATTCCCATGTCGAGGCACCCTGCCAGAACCCGCTGATGAATTCATTGCTGCGCCTGCCCCAGGGGCGCCCTGTGTGTTTGGAGCTGGAGGGGGCGGGAGGGCGGCCGCCTGTGCCGGGCTCGCCCTGGAATTGGGTAGCTGTAGGTCGGTGAGCCTGACTTGCCCTGAAGCCCTTCCATCTGCAGCGTAGGTGGGCGCCGGCTCCTTCGCTGTTCAAAGGGTTGTTGGCAGGTTTGCGTGTGTTTTTATCTGTCTCCGCCTTGCAGCCATGCTGAAGCCTGCCTGGGCTCCCTGATCTTCTTGTCCCAGCTCTCCACGTGCGATATCTGCTATTGTGTCCTATCTGTATTTTGTCTTGGTGGAGTGGATTTCTCTGCAAACCACATCCTGATGTTTCACACACCATTTGAGGTTCTCCTTACTTCTGTATCCTGAGCTTTCAGGGTTGATTGTGCTAGAAAAAGATCATGTTTCACAATTTCTGAGAGGAATTTTTTTATTGTTCTAATAGAAGTCATTTCCCTTTCGCCTATGATGTTACTGTTAGTAATCTGAATATTTTTTTTGTTAAACATTTAAAAGATCTCTACTGTTCACATTATCACAACTCATAAAAGCTGTTGAAGACAAATTTTATACTTTTGAAAGGAGGTTATCGCTTCTCTTAACAAGAACTTCTGGATGTATGTTTGGTACCATCTTCATTGTGTTGATCCTCTGCTTTGTTCCTCTGTATTTTCTTTTTTAAGCAATTACAGCAGGTGCCTGGTCTTTGGGGAAGCTTCCTTTGAACCGAGTGCTCTCTGGTCCCAGTTGACAGGGGTGGATGGAGTTTCAGGTCCTCCTCCTGGCTGCACAGAGGAGTGTTTTTTCACCTCTAATTGGATCATGTAAATCGGCTCTTTCTTTTTCTGGTCCTCTTTGTCCAAAATCTCCTTCTGGATTTTGACCAATAAATCAGCCTTAACAATGAATTGACTTTTCCTTTAGTAATTACACTGATATTTGGAAACTGGTGTAACTGATGAGCAAAATAGGTGTAATAATCAGAATTATGACCAATAATTTTCCTCAAAAACTGATTTCTGTAGTAGAAGCAATACATAAGTGATGGAGTACAAAGTAACAAGGGCTTTAAAAAAAAAAAAATCCTGCTCTGTTACAGCCCTCTGGAACTAGTATTTGATAAAGTGCTAAGGGGTCCCCAGGGTCTGACAGATGCTGGAGAAAACAGAGCTCCCTTCCAGAGAGAAACCCAGTCCTTTCATGCTAGTGTAAATGCTGGATGTTGGAGTGGTGCATCTTTCTCCTGGGCCATGGGAAGCTTTTCTTGCGGAATGCTGTCCCTCAGCCAAAGGCAAAGTCTTTGAGAGTAACTGGCTGCAGTTTGCAGAGTGTGGTTGTGTTGGGTAATGTGGGTGGAAGGATGTGCTGTCCTTCTTTTCCCCACTTTGGCACTTATGCCTGGAGCAATGGAGTGTGCTGTTACCTCTGAAGTGGTGTCTATAGTATTGCTTGCTGTGGCTTCTCTGCAGCACAGAGCATAGTAATTCAATGGAGAAAGGGGAGCAAAACAAACCTCAGGAAAGCCTAAATCACAAATTGCATGAGCATCAACTGGCTATTGAATCAAAAAAGCTAGAAGGAAGGGAACAAAGGATAAAGTCATCTGTTTTGTCCTTTGTACAGGCAGGAATGGAGAAGAGGTGTACTATTCCCTGTCAGTAGAGGAGAGGGAAATGTCTGAAGCAAGCTTCTTCCTATTGCTTTTAAAGTTGTATGAGTGGGAGACATCAAGTTGCAAAGGTGTGAAGCCTTCATGCAGCAACCCGGAGAAAGTTTAGGACTGCGCTTCCCAATTAGCACACAGAGCTTGCAAATGTGTTTTTGCTGTGGCAAAAGCATGCAGCCCCTCCAGAAGTAAATACAAAGGGTGGCAGACTGGGACTCATAAATGGTGAGGCTTATATGTAGTCAGTTGGAAAGCTAAACCTGGTTGTAATACATGGCTTCCAGGAGGCAGGAGAGCCGGAATTGCCTGTCGTCAAAGTGTGGGATTCTATGCTTTTATGTTCTCTTTGTGTAGTAGAGATTCTAGGTTTTGGAGAGTCTCATTCGTAACCATTTTGGCTTCAGTAATGGCAGCAGAAGAAACAGAAAACTTTTTCTTTCTTCCTTCCTTCTTGTTTCTTCCTCCAGGAGATTTTTTGACTGTTTTCTGAAGGGAGCAGATTTTAGTCTTTTTCTCTCACCTTCCTGATCTGATTGAAGAGCAGTGGGGAACAGAATTCAATCTGTGATTTGCATGTATTCAGTCCTTCTGTCCTGAATCTATACAGTGTCTTTCTGTGCAGCTGATAACAGCTTTCTCATGCAGCACTTAACATCTATGTGAAATTACAGTATCCTTTTTTTTCCTTTCTTTTTCTTTCTCTGCTGCTGCTTCAAAGCCGAAAGTAATCCTCCAGGCAACAGTGCTATCTTTCAATAGACTCTGATGCAATGCTGTCTTCTCATGGAATGGGATTTGGGAGGTGCAGTTTTTCAGCCAGGAGGATTACAAGCTTGATCTTGATACAAACATTATTAGACTACAGGTGGTAGTGTTGGTGCCTAAGGACTTTGTTTTTGGCACTAAGAAGATATATTGCAAATTCAGGAATCTTCCTAGACCTTTTTGCCTTTTTGTGTCAGTTTTAGAGCTGCAAAATCTCCATTGGTGTTGGTAATTGCCTGGAAAGTTTAGGGATCTGTTATGTTATGATTTGGTCATGTTCATATATAACTATGTATAAGATATCTGCAACTATGTATAAGATATCTAATAATAGGTGTTTTGTATACACACAACCTTATCTTCTGTGATCATAATTTAGGTACTTTCTTGTAATGCATTAAGCAGTGTGACTACTATATGAGATTTGTTTTGTTCTTTCCTATCCCTGTGAGGGAAAGCAGTATATGCTCTTTCAAGATTAGTTTTTGAAGATTTTTTGTCCACATTCTTAATGTGAAAGAAAAGTTATGCATACTTTTAGTAGGCCTACTAGTGAAGTCTTCTATATGCTCCGTCCTACCATCGACATTCTCCCCAGAATCAGTGTTCTGCAGTTGGTCTTGTCAAATCTGTGACATCTGTTTGTGACAGTGGTAGATGGGTCTGTACCTAAGAGCAGTGCTTTTGCAATGGGAAAACCTGGGGAAAAAGGTATTAGTATTTGTTTTTGTATATTTTCTCCAGTTACTGATCTGAAAAATAGCTACCAAGTGTAGATAGATTTAATTGATGAAAATGCCTTTTCCCTCCTGGATTCTCACAGCCCTAGACATAATTAATGGACTAAGCATGACAGCTTGGTTTTAAGTACTCTTTGCTACTATCCTTAGAGCATCACTTTGCTGGAAAACTCACTTAAGTGGCTCCAGTCTCTGGTAAAGCAGCAGCAGACCTGCATTGCTCCTTGCTTCTGAGGGATAAGGGAGCAAAGTATGAGCCAACATCACCTGTATCTGGTTAGGCCATACAGTACTGGAAATGTTTTGGCATGAGGAAGGGAAGCCATGAAATGTGATGACACCATGACTTTCTTCTGCTGCTTCGGATGATTGGTTGATGTTTCTGATGATCAGTTCTTCAAGGAAGTAAAAATTCTGAATCCTACAGCATTGTTTTAGATGCCTGTGTTAAAGGCTCTGACATGCATGGAGGTCAAGGACTCATAGTTTCTAAGGAGGAGTCTTGTCAGCAAAGTTCTCATTGCTGCAGTTTGTTGAGGCTGGTGGGAAACTATGCTTTCATTGAAAGAGAAGCCCTGCCTTCTCCCTGACTCCAACCATGTGGTCATGCACTCTCCCACATACAGGTGTTAGGGATTGCATGGCCTGTAATGACCACCTTTGTTCATGGATCTAATCCTTCTCCTTTTTGAGGGATTAGTTTCCAGGAGGATCAGCAAGCTGATCTGACTTGCAGTTTTCTTCTGTGATCCCTACTGTGCATGCTAGAGGTGAAGTAGGGATGCGCACTTGGGAACCAGAGAGGGAAAAAACCAGAGTGATTTACTTTGCTGGTACAGTGATTTTTGAGGTTGACTTAATCTGGCTGTAAAACCCATACTCTTAAAAGGTTTATATCACTGTCTAGCTCAAGGGAGTTTGAGGTTTAATCCCTTTATACTTGGCCTGAGCAATGTGCAGAAGGAAGGAGCAAGTAGAACTGAATTTTAGGATTGCAGCTGTCTAGAGCTTTGACTAAAAGTGTTGGCTATATTTACAAAGGAACCTTGAGAAATAAAACAACCAAACGGTGCTTTGGCAGGGTTTTAAATTTAACTGGCCCTCTCCTCTGCTATTTGCCACAGTGCCTTAAGTCTGCTCCAGCTCAGATGTTTGCTACACTGCCAGTTTCTCTGTACCTAATTTAAGATGTTTTTGTGTTCATTGGGAGGGTGGCTCCCTTTTTTGTTTCCTTCATCTGAATGTGCTGCATAGGAAGATACACGATGCTGTAATTTCAGGAGCCCAATGCTTTTAGATATCTTTTGTTCTGCATTTCATCTGTAGACTCAGGAAGGGAAATGTTACTTCTTAATGCGAAGAAGTCTCCAGGGATTGCACACAGGAGAGCTTTTTAGACTAAATTGTGAAGGAAACAAGCTTAAGTGAACATGCTGTGACAATCCCTGCCCACACATGCACACTTACAAACCAAGCAGTAATTTCAATTCCGTTTTAAAGTTGGAGGAATTGTAATGCTATCGCCTTCCTAAAAGCTTCGTGAAAAATGGTGATGGGGTGGGAGAGATGCAGACGAGTGCCCCACGGAAGGCTAGGCAGTCAGGACTTGTGAATTATGCACTCCATGTGGAGCAGCTGGACAATTGGTCCGGCCACGCTGTGGTGTTTGCTCCCTTTTGCCCGGAGGGACCATAGCAGGGGACATGGTGGGGGGCGGGGGGGCTGTGGCTGTAGCTACAGGAGGCTGGAATGGGAAACAGTCAGGAGGCAGAGGGTACAAATCCGAGAGGAGCTAGTTTGGGTTAGTTCCACCGCCTTGTTTATTACATTGTCTTGCAAGCGGGGAAGGGAGGGGGCTTTGATGCTTTTGTGTGGTGCTGGCAGGAATGTGCAATCCAGGGGTTTGAGACCTCCTGGAGGGGGGCGTGGGTCTTTTTCCAGTGGCTTCAGACTATCCCTAAAGACAATAGGGTGGAACTGAGGCTCTCTAGGAGTTAGTATGCTGTTCCTGAGGACTTCCTGGGCTTGAACTAAACCTAAAGCTTGTAAAAAGAGATATGCATTGGAGACATGTAGGATGCTGCAGGGAAGAACTATGTCTGTCTCCTGCCTGTTCGACAGACCCAGATCTTGCAGTCTCCCAGGTTCCTGGGGTGCAGCAGCCTGGGACTTCATTGCTGCAGTCACCACAAAGCTCTCTGGCACACCTCTCTTGACCTTTCTCAGGCCTAATCTTTCCTGTGAGCTCGTGCGGTTCATTTGCAATCTCATTTTTGTTGTTGATGGCTGTATTTACACACAGGATGTATAAGAATATCCAATACCTGAGACTGCTGGAAGTCTCTCCCTTCATTTTTCCATTAATACATAAAGTTCTTGCCCCTTCTTTGCAGAATACAAGCAGCAGCAGCTATTCTCTTCTTAGCAGGGCTAGCATTCCCATCTGGTCCAAACTGAAGAATTCAGACCACTTGCAGATACTTCTCTGGTTAATTTTGCTCTCCACAGTAGTATGATCTTTCTTAGAGAAGTCTTCAGAGACGCTTGCCCTGCTTCCGTGCAATGAAATGGAAACAGTAACTTACTGTAAATGTCTAGTTTGGTCCCCATAGCAGGTGGATTGTGTTTTGTTTTGTATCTTCCTCTCTTTTCAGAGCAATCTCCCAACATTTTGTTCCTTTTTCTTAAAATTTTGAAGCAAAACATGTACTTAAACTCAAAACTATTCCAGAGAGGAGGTGTTCCTCCTCTGTGAGGGAAGGTGATCCTTTGATAAGTGTTCCTTTTTTCCGTTTTTGTTTTTTTAACAGTGTTCTACCTGTGGCCATTGCTTGCGTGGGAATGCTTCATCCCTCCTGCATAAGTTATTTGCCTAGGTTGGGACATCAGCTGTAGCCTGCCATCCTGTGCAGTTTGTCTAGGCTGGGTATTTCTGGTAGCTTAGGCAGGATTTCTTTTTTTTCACATGCTTTGCAGTAGGGAAGTGTGACCACAGTTACCATGCAAGTACCTCAGGACAGTCATGTTTAGCAAGACCTTTGCATGGGCAGTGAGGAGGTTTGTATAACACAAGTGGATTCCAAGGAGTCCTTGGTTAATGGCTTAGAAAACTGTTATTTTAAGACTTTCTTTTTTATTATTGTTTTTATAAATTGCTCTCTGGTTATAGAGAGCTTTGGCGTGTGGCCACATCCCATTCTGCCTGTTTGTGGCAAGAGGGTGGCAGTCAGCTACAGGGTGGATGTGAAAAGAAAGGCAAAGGTGTGTTTTCTGTAGTGGAATACCATTGTGTTATAGCAGGAATCACTCATTACTTTTCATACGGAATTGCTTAATTAGGATGTTGAAAGGTTAGCCTTGATTTTGTTTTGGTACTTCTCTACAATTTTGCAGGCAAATGTGTAGCACTCCGGTGTCTAATTGAAAGAAAAACCCTGAAAAATACTGAGATGTGTGGGAGAGATGAGTAAAGGTAAAGCAAAGAGGGAAGGGTAAAAGCAGGCTTTGTTTTTTCTTGGAGATAGCAACCCTTGCAAGGGGAGTAACCCTCTAATAAACTGTTACATGAGGATTTATTCTGGTAAAATTCAACAGTCATGACCTCTATTTTTCCCTTTTAAAATACTAGTGAATGGCACTTTGGAGACAGACACCCTCTTTGTCTTCAGAACATGTACGGAGGCACTAAGAGGCTGTTCCCTTATCAGAAGGAGTCTGTCAGGGGTTGAAATGGCTGGATCAGTCTCTGCTGCCCTTCTGCTCCTTGGTACCTCTGAGGCAGTAGGGGAGCCATCACCATGATGATGTGCTTTGCATCATGGTCCTTCTGTTCTCTTAAGAACAGAATTAAATCTTTTGTGTGTGTCTGGAATATTCGTGTCTGCTGGAGTGGGTTCTCTCAAATCCATGTGCTGATTTATGGCAGAGAAATGGGAGATTTCAAGAGCCGGAATTCATGGTATCCCTGAATGTGCACAGCTCCCATTTGGGGATATTCTAGCTGCAAAATGACTTGCTGTCCATGTTTTCCCCAAGTTGATCATATTAGGTGCAATTAGTGCCCTGGATACTCTTTGGGATGCACTTTGGGGTGTCCCTTGTAAGCAGAGGGAGCTGCCGTGCTGTGGGAGTTGCTCTTGCAGCAGCACGAGAGGGGATTCATTCCCTTTTGTTCCCTGTTGTTGCAAGGAGAGGAGCTTTCCAGGAGGGGGATGAAGAGGCCAGACTTAATGGTCTTAAGAGTGGATTTATTTTTTTTTCCTATTTTGCAAAGGAAAGCCTGGGAGTTGTTTCTCTCTAACTGTTTCCAGATGGTGCTGCTGGAACACAAAGATTTCTAGTGTGTTTGTGATGGTGGCTCTGAGACCCCCAGCCCCCCAGCGCTTCCTGTGCAGCTCCACAATCCTGCAGGCTTAATCAGAAACAGTCCTGGCTGCTGAGGCAGGCTGCCCCAAGCCCTTTGCTTTCTCTCTCCTCCAGGCTTTTTAACCCCTTGCCATTACAGCTTCAGCCTATGAGCCTGCCCACTTCACTTCTTTCTCAAGCTGGCTGTGGGCACTTGCAGTGCTCCAGAGATTAAACTGCATTTGGCTAGACTGCTTGAACAATTTATGTCTTTGGGGAAAGGGAAGATGGTTTGTAATGTGAACCTGGGAAAATAATTTCTGTAACAATGTAGGGCAGCTTATGCAATCAGGCCAGTGTGTCCAGAGCACAGAAAATATCTCTTGCACCTATTTGCCTGCAGCACTTAGTATGCAGTATGATTTTGTCAGTTGTGTGCTGTTGAGCCTCTATCTCTTTTTTGTGCCAATTTCCCTTAGAGCAGTACAGATCTAATTCTATATCACAACCTCTTCACACCCAGCTGACAAATTAGCTTCAGCTTTTTTCTTCTGAAGGAAATATGACTACTATAATTTTGTTTGCAAAGTAGGAGTACTCTTTTTTTCTTTTTAGCCTTTGAGCAACAGCCCGTGAGTATTTGTAAAATCAGCCAAGAAGCTTGTGATCAACTGACTTCCCTTCTGGATCCATGGTGTCATCTCTCTGGTCCTGTTCTCTCCTGTATTTTTCATCGTGTTTTTTAAGAAAACGGAACAGTGAAGCCATCTACTAAGGCAAAACTCTGTAGTCCTCTTCACCTTGTGAAAACTTTCAGTCATCATGTTTGAGCAAGCCAGATTTTCATACCATGAGCATGTTGCCCTATAATGAGTTGGCGTAGTGTAAATTATGTGTGAAATGCTTCCTCAGCCCCATGTAACAATTATGGCATCCAAAGGTGCCCCAGTGCTGGATTTTAGAGCTTTGTTATGAGCTCTCTCCTGTTTCTGTTGAGTAAGAGTATAAATAAAGATGGACTTCATTTCGAAATGCTTCTGCTTAGTAAAAGAGGAAGAAAATCAATATTTTGTGCTATTGACATCTGTGCATGCAGAGTGTCCTTGTATTTGCTGGATCACAGACGTCACACAGTGCACAGCATTCCCATGGGCTTTAACTTGCACTGGATCTATTGTTGCTATGGTAGGTCATGGACCAGCAGAGTCAGACTGTATTTTCTTTATGTGTGGAGCAGTTTGAGGATGCTACCATGTGTAGTCCAAAGAAAGTGTATGTTTTTCACATTTAAATTACACTAAATTAATGAAATCTCATCTATTTGAGTAGCTGAAAACATTCGTTGGCTGATCTGGAAAATGAAAAACCTGGCTAGGGGAAAGGCTGCTTTCGACCAGAAAGCTACTTCCATTATTTGGAAAAATAAAAAGAAGTCAGGGAAGAATAAGCGTTGTTATAAAGAATAGGTGTAAAATACTTGAATTTTAGCTGTAGAAGTTCTTTTTGTGTATGAAAATCTCCCTTCTCTGCAACATTAGATATCTGTGCTGTAACTCCATACGGACACTGTCAGCTTAAAACCTGAGTATGCATTTGTAAACTTGTTGCATCATGAATATTTTAAGAGACCTGAAAGTATTTAAACTTTTCTGTGAGGTTTGGTTAGATGTGTTTTTGTCTGTATTCCATTCTGCAGCCTCTGCTATGCCAATCAGTTATGCTTCCTATTGTATACATATGTTTTCACAGAAAAGAAGTGGCAGGAGATTGGAGTTAAGAAAATACGTATATCAAAATACAGAAAATTACAGTGACACATTTGGGTGGCATCACTGGGGCTTTATTCAACAGGGATGCAGCCATCCCAAAGTTGCCCTATTCTATCTGACCACCTTGTGGCCTTCCCTAGCGAACTGCACCAGATTATTCAAACTCTGATCAGGGCAGGAGACTATTTTTATTAATCTGACATCACTTTCCTTTTTTGTCTTTACTGTGTCACTGGGCTTCCCGCCCAGGGAGCCTCTGGCAGGCCTGGCCTCCCTCCAGCTGGGCTCTGCCGGGGTCCTGCCCCTTCCCAATGGCCAGTTGGAAGGCCTGTGGTCCCACAGCGGGCTGTGGGCACCATGTCCCTGCTACAGAGCTGGGTGTCCAGCTTTGTGGAGCTGTGAGGCTGGAGTGGACACCCAAGACAGGGACCCCCTTATGCTGTGGGGTTGGAGTGGGTGAGAGGCTGCAGGTGGGAGCTGCATTCCCTGGAGTTTTCTGCCACACCAGGGACGTGGCAGCATGGGAGCTCTCCTGCCCCATCTGTCCTACATCATACTGGCTCCTGCGGAAAACACGATATTTTCAGGATATGGGGAAGCCTGGAGCCGGGGCGGGGGGGGGGGCAGGGCGGGGGCTAGGCCAGAGGCTGCTGTTGCTGCAGCAACAGGGCCAGAATTCCAGGAAGGAAGAAGGGCCAGATGAGCCTTTGTCCTGGCCTGTACTAGGCTGCAGAGCGGAGAGCTCATGGGTGCTTCTCTGCTCCCGTGGGCACGGCCTCTGGCATCAGGCCCCCACAGCCAGAGCCCTGTGCTGGCAGCTGCACCCCTGCTTTTTCCTCCCTCAAGAAGTGGCCTCGGTCATTTGGGTGGGTATCGGAAGCCAGGGCTGTGCTAGCCAGCATTCTTCCCAGCCATCAAGGGCAGCTGTGCACAGTGTACTTGCTGTGGTGGCTTTTATCGAAATCTCAAGCTTGTAGTCCCCAAATACACTGGAAAAAAAGAGGTAGTAGGGTGGTGGGTGGGTGAGAAGTGGGTGAAAAGTAAAATTTAAGTCCTGCTACTTGCATCCAGCAAATTGTACAGGTTGTTGATGTCAGGGCACTAACTGAAGCAAATAAGTGGAAGGTCTTTGCTAGATGATGTTTGTACGTGTGGAAAACAGCCAAAGCCATGAAGCAAGTTTAATTGAAATTGAAGACAACTGAAGGGAAGTGTCCCATACTATAGACGCAGATATTGATGCTGCAGAGTGATTAGCAAGAGCTGTCTATCAAATTAGGATAAGTATCGAGGGAGAAGGGTGGCATTAAGATCCATTTAAAAACTACTTAGTTCAGTTTTTCATTAATAATTGGTAATTCACCCTTAGATGCTACTTTCCCCATTAATTTTATCCAAAGACAATTTGGGGTAGCACGCACAATTGAGAAGGCAGACTGAATGCATCAGATACACTTGGACAAAGAAATGGTTATTTCCTTTTTTGTTTATATGCAATAATTTGTGCAAGTAAGGGTCTGATAAAGAATTGCCTATTTTCTTAGCAACTGATAATAAGATCAAGGCATTTAAAGTTTTAGCAGTGCTCTGACACAGTTAAATACTAAAAAGCCTTTTTCAAGACAATTCCCCCACCCACCCTGCCTTTCCCCAGCACAGGGTTTCTATCCTGTATGCAAGAAGTAAAACAAAAAAGATCATGAAACCACTGGGCTGTGATGAACAGCACTGGGATTTCTGTCTGACTCATGATCTTTACTTTTTCACAACTGTCACTTTCAGATTAATAGCTTTGTAGCCAGCGTTTTCAGCCTTTTTTTTTTTTCTCTTCTTCTTATTGTGACCATCTTATTCACTGCGCTCTAAAAAAGCGGCTTCTGTTTGTCTAGTACAAGTCTCTGATAAATGTGTAGCTTGTGCTATCTCATCACTTCAAAATCCCATTTTGCTTTCGGGAGGAACAAGTAGATTCTTGTTGCCTTTTTTTCATTGCTCTGTGTAGTCCAAGGGTTTCTGGCTTTCTGGTGCAGGGATTCTCCCTTGTCACTTCTTTCCAAGTCACCAGGCTGCTGCACCACCTGTAGTGCTTGGGGGTAGCCAGAGCAGAGACAGAAAAGCTGTTCCTGTGGGTATTGCTGCTGCTGTTCAGAACCCAACAGGTGGTTATGAAACTTGAAAGGACTACATTAACTTCACTTTTCCTGGCGTTGTCACGAAAGCAGGAATGCTGCAGATCCAGGGAAGAGATTGCTTGGTCCTGAGATTGTTTCTGAGATTATTTTTGCAATAGAAAGGACTCAGCACTTCAAGCCGAAGCCTGGATTCAGCAGGAATTGATTTTCAGGGTGGGAGAAATGTGGATGAACTCGCTAAGCTAACGGTTCCTACGAGCAAAATTTTAATCTGCAGACTTTAGGTTTAATTCGGCTGTCAGGAAACAGTTGCTGATCAGGCCTCAGTGATTGTTGCATCTGGCAAAATGGCAAGTTGTGATGTAAAATTGATTCATTCTGGGGTCGAATGAGTCCAAAAATAGGATTATTGCATTTTTAAGCTAAAATTCAGTTTTAATTTTAAGAAAAGGGTAGAAGGACTTTCAGACCTTCCATTATGTGTTAGAGCTGGGACATTTTCCCTAGAGGAATGACTTTATTCCAGTCCTTTGAGGCCTGTCATAAGTTAATGTCACCTGCAGACATGATCACTGCTTAATGGCATCTTGGTTTATTGGCAATTCCTTATGTTTTTAAGATATGTCTAATTCAGCAGGTCTTAGAATTTGTCAAGTTGGGAAGTATCAAAAACTCCAAAAACTCCAAAGCTTGGCTGTTCTGCTCGGGCAGGAGCATCTACTTTGAGCTTCAGTCATCTGCAAATGGCTATCCTGAGTTTATCTTCTGACCTGAGGCAGTACCTATGACTTGCAGTTTGTGGCAGATCTTACTATTGCAAGTGCCAGTGGAAAAGGTCTTGTGTTAGCCAGGCTGGGAAATGAAAGAATGGGAAAACTTTGAAATAAAGGGGTGGTAAAGACTTAGTGGATTTGAATGAGTTGTGACTTTTATCCTGTTAAATCTAGTTGGCCTGCACAGAGGCTGTTACTGGGGTAACAGCCACCATGGTCACACATCCTATGGAAGTGTGGAAGCCCATGTGTGAGATCATCCATATGGTTGAATAAAATCCCAGTATGTGTTGCTGAAAGCTGATTTATGGTATTAGCTTCCAGTTTTATTCTCCTTACTCTAAAGCAAATTGCAAGTGCCTGAGAAATGCCTTTCAGTGGTAAACAAAGTAATGAAACATCCCAGTGGCAGTTTGATTTGATTTTGCAGGCTCGTGCTACCTAACTCAATTTCTTTATGAATGTCTGGTTGCATGTTGGCATCAGAAGAGAATGTAATTGGCAGGAGGGAACTGTGCAAAAGAGATGGAGTTATCTGGGGATTCCCTCTCCCATCAGGCTGCTGCCAGAAGGCAGGGTCCCTCTGTGTTTGTGGTCGGTACTTATCTGTGTCAAACCTTCCCTCTCTCTTTTTCACTTCCATTTCATTTTGTGAGATTAGTTTTGTTTAGTGCAGTCAGAGGAGGAGATTGAGCCATATCCTCAGCCTCTGCTGCCTTAGATTGCCTGCTAGCAGGGGTTTTCTGTCTGGATGTTGCTGGACTGTGCTGTTCCAGTTGCAGGAGTTTAACACTTTCACTTCTTGCTCTATTTAGTTTTCAACAAAAGCTAACTCTGTATGGAATAATCATGCAGCAGGACCCAGATTCACCATTAGTGACCTGTAAAATTGCCAGCACTGGAGATTATTGGCAGGAGATGGTTTCCCTAGGCGCTTCCGGCCTTCTCTTGGAGGGTTAAGTTCAATTAGAGCAATGATACGCACAGCGGGGATTTTGCAAGGAGTCCAGTACTTGGTGGTAGCATTGCTGTATGAAAGGCAAAGAGGTATCTTTGGCCTTTTTGTCACCTTTATGCTCCAGCTGCTGCCCTCTTTCTAACCTCTGCTATCTTGGAACTCTCACTAATGTAACCCTCCTTCACCTCTTCTTTTACCTCCTGATGCAACCGTATACCTCAGACATTTTTAGTCTGCATTCTGTGAGGTTTGTCTTCCGAAAAGCAAAGTGGAGATTGCAGGATGTGTGGCATTTTCCCCTCCATTCAATTTTTCTTGTTTTTTTCTGGCTTCTTACGTATTGTGGACAGCCCTCAGATCTCTGTAATCATCTTTCTCTTCACTTTAGTGATTTGCTTCTACTTTTGAAACTGTTCTGTTTCTAGATGTGGTTTCTTGGCACTCAGGTTCTTTGATTTCATGAAATCCCACAAAGTTCAGTTCTGTCTCTTTTCTGCCACAGCCTTGGGATGGCAGTCCGTCTTATTTGTCCCCTATATGAAGAACCTCATTCTGAAAATAACAATTTTGTTTTCCTTTCTTTATTATAACTTTCAGCTTGCATTCACTGCCCTTGTCTTTAGTATCTGTAAGGGCAACTTGTCCATTAATTCCTTATTCTCTGTGTGGAAATCTTTCTGGTTTTCAGGATGTTGAGAGAGACTTGCACAGGAACTTGTCTGAGATACTGACCTTGCAAGTGTGTGTATAAGTACTGTTAAAAGCATGCCTGGAATAGTCTTTCAGGAGAAGACCATCTCTCCTGATACAGGGTGGATGTTTATAATATTTAGACATACATTGGTAAACTGTAGTTAGTGGGAGAAACAATCACAGTGCTTATAAGATGTACTTACATTGGGGGAGAAAAAGACTAACTGTGCTTTTTCATTGTGATGTTGTTTGTTCTTACTTAAGTTCATAGTTAAAACCCAAAAACTGAGTGGTGCTGTAGCTGATGGTCTCCATTTGCTTCTTCCAACTTCTCTGTCTTTCCTTCTGTTTCTGAATCGTTTGTGGAGTTTTGTGCTTAACCTGCCTTCTGGCTGTTAATATTCAAGAAGAATGTACTCACATGGTGGCCAGCCTAATTAATTACTGTTAATCCCCAAAAATTGGCTGCCAAAAGTTTTTTTGTCCTTGAAGCTTTCATACTGTGCATGCTACTGTAGCATGAGAGCTTAAGGAGAGGGTGAATGTTTCCTGGCAGGTTTCCACAGGGAGTCCCCTGGGCAGGCTTGAGGTAAAGAGGAAGAGAGGGAGGATGGATACAAACTTTAAACACCATTGCTAGATGTCGCCTGATGCAGCCTTCTGAGAAGAAATTGCTTTGTATTCTTATCAAGATCTTTCTCACACTCTTAAGCGTCAACAAGAAGTTTGTTTTCATATTTTCATGGAGGAGGAGAGAGTTGATTGACCGTTAACCTGGCCAGTAAGCGAGAGAGGTGGCAACTCTCACCTCCAATCCATGGATCCCTTTAGAGTTCTATAAAACGTGAAAGATGTAAATAAAGTTCCTCTTTTCCGGCACGACTCAGCTTGTAGAGGTAATCCTTTTCTGTCACGATACCACAGCTAGTCTCTGCACTGAAATATTAGCACCTTGCTTTTCAGGAATTGTGTTAAAGTGTTTTGTGTTAACTGTGAAATTGTGCCAGTGGCCACATGCCCTGTGTAGGGTAGTAGACCTCTCTCTGGAAGGAGCTGGCCTTTTACTTGTATGTCCCAGCACAAAACCTAAAACATCTCAACACAGCCTCTCTCCTGACAGAGATTGTACATCTCAGTCATCTTCATGCCCGTAATGTATTTGCTTTTCACAATTTGAGATCGTTTTGCTATGTTTTGTCAGGGCCTCTCTCTCCCTTTTCTCCTTCCCCAAGAGCTGCTGGAGAAAGTGCAGGGCTGACTTTAGAGTTCCTCCTCACAAGTCATAACAGGAGATAGACTGTGGAGAATGGCTGTTTCCTTTCCTCCTCCTTTTCCTTCTCCTCCTCCTAGCATTCTGCTGGGAGATGCTTGTGAATGCACAGGGGTGCTAGGGTGGAATTGATATAGACTTTGTCTAGTTTAGTTTATTCTCTGCCCAGACAGAAAGATGCATGCCTGAGACATGTGAGTGCCCTTTCCCCATTTCAAAGAGGATGTGTTGGAGTGGAACCAAAAACAAATTGAGAAACAGAAATAAACATTTAGGAAATATTATGTTATCTTAATCCCTACTGCACTGCTAAAACAGAGATGGGTCTGGGAATTTCATGGAGAAATTCCAGAAGTGTTGGAGGTTCATATATTCCTGCAGGGCAGGATGATGGAGCTGCCAATAAAAGAAAAAGTGTAGGCTCAGAATCCCTTCTGGACTGAAGAAATAAGGCCTAGAGGATTGATTTCTGTTGGGAGTGTTGAGGTATTGCACAGGCTTACTGGGCTGTTTGAAGTTACACTGACTGCTTTTTAAGTTCATATTAAACTATTAATACAGTTTTGAAAAGGAAAAAAATGACACATTTACAGCTAATTTTTAGGAAAACATTTCTTCAAGACTAAGCCAGGTGCACAATAGCTTCTGTAATTTTATGTTCTGTTTTGTTCAGTTTTCATGATAGTAAATGTGTTTGCATATCAAAATTTTTTGGAAAAGGACCAAAATTATACATAACTGATATTACAGAGGCTAGAGTAGGGTTAGTTTATGCTTATTTTATGGCTTTGATTTTTTTTTTCTTCTACACAATTTGGCATATGCAGTTGAAAATAAATTTTAGGTGTATTGGCTTACATGGAAAAAAGGAAGTTGGCAGAATACTTTAGCTCATTTTTCCCCCATTTCATGCAGGTTCTTGTCTTTGGCTAAGACAGGCCTGTATTTCCTTGCTTTCTATTCCTTGTAACCCCTACATTCGCTCTTTGTTTTCTTGTCTTGCAGAACGAGCCTCTGACTTCAGGTTATCATGGATATCCAGCAAGAGACAATCAAGTAAGTGTCTGATGGCAGTAAATGCATGTGTTTGTGCATCTCTGTTGGGTTGTTTTTTCTGACAGCTTCCTAGCTGTCATGTTATGGAGTGGAAATAGTTTTGTTCTACTGTGGAGACAGTGGAAATAGTTTTGTTCTACTGTTTGTGGAGACTTGTGATTAATTGAATGGGTTTTTATGGCTTCCAGCAGTATGTGGCAAGGTGCCTGGTGAGGGATTAAATATCATCCCCATTACCAACAAGTCAGGAAATTCTTGATTCTTAAAAATGTCACAGCTTAGAATCCCTGTCCTAAGGTCCCACTGTATCTCCTCCGTGCTAATGAATGTAGAAGTTCAGTGCCAGTACATGCTTGGCCCTGTTTTATACTTACTGCTGTAATTCTGGCATCTGGAGAGCAAAACAACACTGAGTTTTTGTGAGAGTGTGCTTTGCTGGTGGATCAGGGAATGGCACGTCCTGTTGGGTTGTTTCTAATATCTGTGGACTTGTCTTGCATTCCTTTTAAGTCCTGCAGGGCCCCTGCACCTTGCTCTTATTCAGGATGTTCTCCTATAGCAGTAAAAATTACACCATTCAGTGGACTGCATCTATAAGCATTCTCTTGCCTCCTGACAGAAGGCAGAGAAATCCTAGTTGATGAAGTTGTACGATAGAAGGAGGAGATGCTTTGAACAAATGAAATTTAATGGTTGTAAGATACAACTGTCACACATTAAATCTCCCTTTTTAGAACGAATTTTGTTTCAGTGTTCTGCAGTGCTACTGCAAAGCAGAGTATGAACCAGTGTAGCAGGAAATTAATATGCATGGAAAATCAGTAATGCAGCACATTTCAGTAATGAGCAAATAACAAAACCAAAATCAAATTCTTTAATACTCTCAGGTACTGCTATATAAAGAAAGCGATTTTCATCATCTATTGATGAGGTCTGGGTATATGTAATAGCAGCTTAGTGGGAGATGTTTTTATGAAGGAAGTGCAGCATAGTGCAGCCTCAGCAACTGAAGAGCTTAAATCTTTGGTGATTGGTATGTGTGTACGAGTTTATAGGAAGAAATTATTCAGAATGTCTTCTGGGATATATTAAACTGCTAATTAGCGCAAATAAATACTACACACTGGGATGCTGTGAGAATTGTGTTCTTACTCTGTCCAGGCTAAGTGAAATAAGCTAGGCTGTGAGGGAGAGCCTCTCTTAAGTGGTTCATATCTGCTTTTGGCTTTCCCATTCAGGTAGCACCTTCTGTACCCTATTTTGGTGCTTCACTTTACCTACCCATTTAGGGGTGTTTTAGGGTGTTTTGATACCTACCAGTACATCCCACTTCACAGGTTTCCTCTTTCTTATCCCATAAGAACTCTTCTGATTTGAAAGTCCAGAACTGCTATTGCTGGCAGGTTGTCAGAACAGCATAAATGGGCATGGGAAGCTGTACTACAGCCAGTATGTGAAATGAGAATTACCACCTGGCCAGCCCTGGAGAGCTCTATATGGATGAGGACAGGGAGTAATGAATGTTAGCAAGTGTGTGTATGTATTTCAGATGGCAGATAGCTTTATGGAATTTTCTTGGAGGACAAACAGCTGCAGTTTAACTTGCGTGTTTTCATTTAACAAATGCTTCTAAAATATTTTTTGGCTGTTTTTTGTTTGTTTTGTTTTTTTCTTCCTGCTCTCTGCAACATTTTGATTTGTAGTAAGTATTTGTCCTTCAGTCTTGCTTGTGTCCCTGAAGCAGCTTAAATTCAGATCTGGTTTTCACTAATGAGATTTTAAGGCTTTTAGCTAATCTGATTGTGAGTCTCTAACTTGATAGCAGCAGAAAAAGAAGACTTCTGTTGCCACAGGCTGGGACTGGTGTGGGAGAATCAGCGATGGCTGATCCATCACCTGCCTTTTTGCACTGGGAAAGGAGGAAGTGGTGTGGGGAATATGTGTAGGGGTCCTCACCCTGTAACAAATTATGAGATACAGGAGCAGTTGTGTTGGATTTCCTCAATTTAGGAGCTGGATTTGAGCTGAAGAGGGTAAATCAGTGTATCGTGCTCTTCTCCACTGCACTTCTTTACTGTAAGTACTTGTACTGTGTTTTTTTCCCACAGTTTTCTTAAGGAGAAGTAGCAAAGCAGAGCTTATTTTTAGGGCTTTTCATCCTGTGACCACAGTAGTCAGATTATGACTAGCCCTTTCTTTCACTTTATGTAGCATCCTACTCCTCCTTCACTTCTTTGAATGCCATTTTCGTTCCTTCAGGCTCTGAATGCTGTTAATTGCTGGCTGCAAACCTTTCATTGTGCTGTTTTTACACCCTCTAGTGGTTAAATCGTACCCAGATGTTCCAGATTATTGGAGTTTTTATTCCTGCCAGTGGAAATATGTGATTAGTTTGAGTCCTCACTTTGACCATTTGGGAATGCTTAGGTCTCCAGAACGGAGTTTATTTTGTATCTTTTCCCAAGTATCTAAGCATTCTGTTGTCACTCCGCATGGGCAGCAGTACTGAGGGAAATGAGATGGGGTTCAGGTTGAGGCTCTTTCTGTCAGAATCCTGGTCTTGTGTGATTGCTTTATGATAACCCAAAGCTCTGGATGTTGTGCAGTCCCGTTGTTCCTCACTTGCCCTGCCAGAGTGCTGGCTTGCTGGACTTTTTGTGGTGATAGGACCTGGGGAGCATGTGTGCTAAATAATTATTGTATAAGTTTGCATAAAAAGAGGGTTTCTGTTGCTGAAGTGTTGCACTACTGGATCTGTGTTAGAGTCCGTAAGGTGCTGAAGAGCTCTCTGGAACTATTCTCAGAATTCAAGGTTTGCTGCGTGGTTGCCTAAGGCACATTCAGGAATGGCAGGATACCCTTCTTTTCCCCAGAGCTAGGCTGATGGCAGGGACAGAGCCCATGGTAAAGGGAAAATGAGGGAACATTGGTGTAACATAGTGTAACATTGTTAACTGACATGAGAACCAGGTCGTTTGGTGAGGAGCTTATTCCCTGGGGACTATTCAGTTTGTTTATCCCTCTGTTAGGTCTGCCAAAAAAATGGTATTTCTTTTTTTGTGATGCAAGCGCCTGCCTGAAATGCAGTGAACCAAGACTTCCTTGCTTCATTTCCCAAGCTGTGACAAACAGCTCTGAGGTACTTTGACTTGATCTGAACATGGAAAGTGACTGGTATAGCTGTACTGATACAGCTTTTACATACAGACAAACTCATCGAGAATACATATTCTTCTTCCGGAAGGCTGCTCCATGCTGACTGTGCCAGCTCATTTTGTATATAGCCAAGGCCTGTATCATATTGCTCTAGTGCTTTTCATGTCTAAATGTATTAGACATGATATCTGAGATTTGTTAGAGTGCTGAATACTGGCACTTCTGTGGCAGAATTTGGCAGCTGCACAGAATAATTTTGTTCCTCAACAGGAAGCAAAATGAGCTAGAACACCTTTTTAGCTGCCACTGAAGGGAAGAGAGGAGGAGAGAGAGTTTGTGGAAGCAGGAGGTAATTGCACACACCAGAACTGGATCAGGATGTTAGAGCTATTATACCTCTTCTGTTATGGAAGTGATCCGCAGCTAACACAACGGGTTAGGATATTGGTTTGAAGCCTCTTTTAAAAGCTTGTACTTCCCTAAATGCAATTCTTAAATCAAACTGGGCCATTGACTTGATGCTAATGGGGTGGAAACATTGTTACCTATCACAAGTGACAGTTCCTTCAACAGCTTAATTTCGGTGGCTGGTTTTCCATCTGAGCACTCTCCAGGCCTGACCTGTTGTTCTTCTGTATGTAGATGAGGCTGCAGCCCAAGGCAGTGGGTGCCTATGGCAACCGCTAGGAACAGCTTTATCAGTATCCTCTCAGTTTTGAGTTCAAGCTTAAGGTGAAATGCTGTTAAATCCTCTCCAATTGTCAGCCTTTTCCCCATGGTCTTTACTCACTTGCCGCCCTGGAATATCTGACAGGGCATCCCAGGCTCCAGGCGGATGTGTGCGCTGCATTCCCTGGGGCCACAAGCTGGTGAGGGGAAACTGAACAGCAGGGGTGGCAGCCTGTGAGAACAGGAAGCCTCCCCGTTGCTTTTTTCCTCCCTATTTGTTTTTTTTTGCCCAGTCCCTTCTGATGTGGGGAGTTTGGCAAGGAAGACCTTCATCCTGAGATGTGAAGGGTGTGTGAGAGCTCCCATGGGGATGCAGAACAGCAGGTCACCAGACTTCCTGTTGGAGCTGGCTGCACAGAGGCACTGCTACTCATTGCGAGTCTCTTGACAGCAAGCAGCAGGGATCTTGACACAAGAGTTCAGAGAGGGAAACCTGTCCTCTCTCGTCTGTGTGGTCTGAGACTCCTTCACCTATCTTCCTCTTCTCCATTATGAGAATGAAGTGTGAATTTGGGAATATTGCCACAACTTGACTAGCAGCTAAGTGGCCCAGCATTCATTAGGATATCCACCCAAAAAATCTCTTGATTTAGTACCAACAGACTTGAGATGCTCTTGCCATGAAGCAAATAAAAGTGTCATCCTGAAGGAAAATGGCTTGGTCACTTGTTTGTTTTCACTTGTACCATGATAGCACCAACCACAGTCTCTCTAGTGCCCTGCTTGGTCAGTTTTGTAACCAAAGACTCCTTGTCTCAAAGTTCAAATCTATGTAGTCTTCCTGAAAAGTTTTAGTTTTTAATTTGTTTTCTTCGTAGTAACTGACCATGAGAATAAACCCTCCAGTTGTGTATGTTATGTGGCTCTGTAACCTGTGAGGTGATGGCAGTGGAAGTGTGAAGTTATTCAGGAGCTAGAAAGGAGCATGGTTTGTGTGGTTTTGGGTTGTTTGTTGCTTACACGCCTCGTTTGAAAAGTGTATTTAATACAAATTCTTAAATTTTGGGGCAGAGAAAGGTTCAAATAAAGTTTTAACACCTTACTCTGTGAGTAAATAGCCAGGACAGAGATCATGAAGCTTCTGAGATCCTCCATATAAAAATGGAGAAGACCAGGCTCAGTGTTCCTGGTACTTTTGAGGAGTCCCTCCTGGCTTGAAAACAATCAACCCAAAATTTGGGATGGGACCAAGCTAATGAGGGGAAACTGCTCTAAGCACTTTACCTATGTTTAAAATTAGGTGGATTAGGATAAATCTGCCGAATCTCCTGCATCCTGGCTCCTACAGCCTCTCCTCAGGCAAGCAATGAAATGTTTCCACACTGTACTAGACAGGACTGAAGGGATATTCTATTACTGATCTAACTGCAGTGTCCCATAGAAAATAACGAGCTTCATTTCAGAGAATGTAGTCTGGTCAAAAATGTCCAATGTATTTAGGAGGTGAGAAGCATCTGTGAGGTAGCTGCACACAAAGGGGTTCAAGAGTGTGTAGTGGGAGAACTTGGGATGTTACTGCTTCACGAAACTATGAAGAGTTTGGGCCAGTTCAGATGTGCTTATGGAAAGCCATTTAACTCTGCAGGAGGGCAGGAACTTGAGAAGTCCTTTACCAGATTGCATCCCACGCTGCTTAAAACTCTCAGTACATTCAGAAGGTAAAAACGTGTTGAGAGTGAAGAGAGTTAGGTTAAAAGAATGTAAATTGTGATATGTGAGAAGGAAAATAGAGAACAGAATGTTTAGCTAAAAAACTGAAGGAGGAGTTGGTTACAGATTGAAGTTTAAACAATTAAGGATGAGTTGGAAAAGCAAGATTCACTGAGTCTAATCTGCTGATACATCTCCCGTGAATCCAGAACTGTCTTGGTCAGGCACTTGCTAGATTACTTGAAGCATGAAGAAGTGGTTTGTTGTTTTCTCAAGCCCAGACTATATCCCTAAGAAGCTGCAGGAAAGATACAATAAGCGGGATTAAAAAAAGTTGTAAGACATAAACCACCAAATAACTTAGCTTGTTATAAACCTCCTTTCTGAAATTTCACTCTGAACCAAGTCTCTGTGCTTACATTGGCCACATTCCCCGAAATCTCTCCTTTCCTTTGTTTAGCTGATTTCCTAACATCAAACCCCTTAAATAATACAGGAAGCACGTCTTGCAGTTGACATGAGTCTTGCAAATAGATCACTCTGGCTGTATATTTATTCTCTTCTTCCCTCATGTCTGCTGCCTTTCTAATCTCTGAATACAAGGCAAGGGATCCTTTCCATACAGAGCCCTGAATACTTTCCATAAACGCATCCAGCAAGCTCCATGCTAATGCATGTCTTTCTCGTAATCAGTAACGAAAGATAGTAAGTAACCACGGGGAAAAAATTGTAAGAGAAGAAATAGTTAAGGAGTGCACCTAATTCAGATACATGGGAAGACTTCTTGCAGTAAGCTCCTGAAGTCCTATAAACAGCTTCTCAAGGGAAGTAACAAATACCTTGCTGATGAATAGTCCGACCAGAGCTCTGGGATTGTAAGGCAGGAAATGGGCATGAATGATGTAATACAAATTCTTTTCATGTTTGAGTCCTCTGATTCAAGCAATTCTCATCTCTACTTAAGGGTTAAAGAGAGATTTGAGTTAGCCTTGGGAGAGTACCAGGAGACCACTTTTTCTCCTGTGATGACCATGTGAGCGTTATTCCATGTCTATCTCGGAGATTCCCAAGCCCCTCAGTTCCTTTGGCAAGAGGGACAGCATCTCGTTTAGATTTTTCCTTCTGAATGATTGTGCCAGAGTATGGCATGTGTGTTAGAAATAGTCTGGATCTGTTACAGGACTAAAACCAAATAGTGCAGAGAAAATGGCCTGTTGATAGCTATGATATCCTATTGAGGGCATGAAAGCAGCTATTCCAGGTCAGACAGAAGGTCTCTCTGCCTTCCAGGGTTCTGACTTTGACAGTGTCTAATAGCAAGTACTTACAACAGAGGGACCAGCGCCAAGATTCAGTGATACTTCCCCTCTGCTGTGCTTTTGAAGCAATCCTGTGGCTTTGGGATTTCCTGGCTATAGATTTTTATTCTTTTTTTAAAGTTACCTGTGATAAGATTTTTTTTTGGCCCGCCGCCTGGCGCTGCCCTGCACAGCACGGCCCGCGGCAGGGACACAGGGGGCTCGGCCTCTGGAGGCCCGCAAGCGATTGGGAGTGATTCCTCATAGGTGTTTGTGGAACGGCTCTTTTGGGCCAGGGAAATGGTGTTTAGAGGACGGGGAGAGGGCAGCCCCTTTGTGCGACCTGTGCTGGCGTTTGGTTCGTTGAAGAGTCACGGTGGAAATGGTTTCCGCAAAAGTCTTTGATCTGTGAGCACAGGCAATATCCAGGAGGAGTGTTGGAGGAGGAGTGCTCATAATAGACTTGCTTTTAGAGGGGAGCCTAAGAAGGCACTCTGTAGGCTTTCCTGGCTCGAGTAGGCTCCTGGCTCGAGCTGGTTTCTTCCATAGGGAAGGGTGTTGCCCACCACTGCTGCTGCCCAGAAGGCACTGTGAAAGATAGTCTCCTACTCTGGGCACACAGAGCCTCTGCTGCAGTGGTGTGTTTTCTCCAGTGTGCATTCTGCACATCATGGAATCTCACAGCTTTCAAGGGAATGAAGAGCGTGTGTGTGAATAAATATTATTCTCTCACCTTATTTTTTTAAAGGTGGCTAGAGATCCCAAGAAATTCAATTGGTCAGTGTAGTTACAGAATGTGGAAAGATGCTGAAAAAGATCAGATGCTTATGGTCAGATCCTTTGCTAAAGGAAATTAAGCCAACAACAGACATACATTGCTAATTTTTAAGGGCTAATCATGTCAGATCAATTTAGTTTTTTCGTTTGACATGGCAGCAGGCCTGGCAGACAGAGAAAGCTACTGGCTTTGGACATAGTCCCAGATGACCTTTACATAAACTAGACAAATGAAAGGTGAAATTAAGAATGAGGCTGAATGCCTCATTGGAAAACGGTATGTGGAGCAATTATATCGTGCTTTTTTGTGTGTGTGTGTCTGATCTGGAGTCTTAACGTGATATGGCTTGGCTGCTCTGCTGTTCTCTACTGCTCATCAAAATTGAGGGTAATAAAACAGTGACTGAACATATGTATGTGCAGGGGCTGGCAGCCTTTGGAAGGTAGGATTAGAAGTTGGAAAGATCACAGTAAATTGCAGAAATGCTCTGAAATCCAACAATATGAAATTAAACAAAACCAAGCTGTATTAACAAAAGGAACTGTATATGCAATATAAAATGAAGACTAGCTGGCTAAGCACTAATATCCAAGGAAAGATCTGGGGTAATAGGAGATAACAAACTGAGTATGCGGTGCTGATTTTTGTGATCTTGAAAACCTGGAATGCATTTCCAGATGTGTCAAGTAACTGCAGAAGACAGTTATTCTTTGCAGCTTAGTATAGGAAGTGGAGCACTGTACCTGCTTTTAGGCACTTCAGGACATACACAGGTGAAATCTGGAAAATGTCCAGGGCAGAACAAGAAAAGGAGGCTCAGAGAGCCTGACATAGGAAAATACCAAGCTTGTTCCTTCTTTTAAAAAAGAGTAGAAAATATGGAGGATGGGGATTGATTATTTACTATGTCCATTGAAGACAGCTTAATTGGTATCAAGAAAGGCTTAAATTGGATATTGTGGAGTAAACCAACATTTTCTGATTCAATATAGTGAAGAAGTGGAAGGGTAATTTAGGGGATCAGAGTTCCAGTTTCTAGGAGTCTGTAATAACAAGTTAGGCAATTCCTGATGGATGTTTGTCTAAACATGCTCTGTGCTCTCTCTGAGCATGGAGGACCTCTTGTTTCCCCTGCCCTGTATTTGTGTTATTTTGTGACAATCAAAAGCTGGTTGTTACCATTGACATTATTCCACAGCCATATGAATATTCTTTCTCTGTTTTTTTGGGGTTTTTTTTTGGTGTGTGTCTAAATTATAAGATAAGTTCCTCTGCTCCTGNCAACAGAGGGACCAGCGCCAAGATTCAGTGATACTTCCCCTCTGCTGTGCTTTTGAAGCAATCCTGTGGCTTTGGGATTTCCTGGCTATAGATTTTTATTCTTTTTTTAAAGTTACCTGTGATAAGATTTTTTTTTTCTTTACTGAATTTCTCTAAATGGTTTCAGAGCTTGTCTAAACTTTTGGCATCCACAGCATCCTGTGGCAACAACTCCGTGCTTTAGGTGGTTTTTTATGGGAGGTGGTTTTAAAGCTCTCGGGTGAGGGGGACTTGGGGTCCTCAGCATATATATATATATATATATATATATATATAAAAATATATATATTTTTTTTTTTAATCCCTTGAATAATACCTGTGCAGCTGGTATTTCTAGGTACCCNGAAGGCACTCTGTAGGCTTTCCTGGCTCGAGTAGGCTCCTGGCCCGAGCTGGTTTCTTCCATAGGGAAGGGTGTTGCCCACCACTGCTGCTGCCCAGAAGGCACTGTGAAAGATAGTCTCCTACTCTGGGCACACAGAGCCTCTGCTGCAGTGGTGTGTTTTCTCCAGTGTGCATTCTGCACATCATGGAATCTCACAGCTTTCAAGGGAATGAAGAGCGTGTGTGTGAATAAATATTATTCTCTCACCTTATTTTTTTAAAGGTGGCTAGAGATCCCAAGAAATTCAATTGGTCAGTGTAGTTACAGAATGTGGAAAGATGCTGAAAAAGATCAGATGCTTATGGTCAGATCCTTTGCTAAAGGAAATTAAGCCAACAACAGACATACATTGCTAATTTTTAAGGGCTAATCATGTCAGATCAATTTAGTTTTTTCGTTTGACATGGCAGCAGGCCTGGCAGACAGAGAAAGCTACTGGCTTTGGACATAGTCCCAGATGACCTTTACATAAACTAGACAAATGAAAGGTGAAATTAAGAATGAGGCTGAATGCCTCATTGGAAAACGGTATGTGGAGCAATTATATCGTGCTTTTTTGTGTGTGTGTGTCTGATCTGGAGTCTTAACGTGATATGGCTTGGCTGCTCTGCTGTTCTCTACTGCTCATCAAAATTGAGGGTAATAAAACAGTGACTGAACATATGTATGTGCAGGGGCTGGCAGCCTTTGGAAGGTAGGATTAGAAGTTGGAAAGATCACAGTAAATTGCAGAAATGCTCTGAAATCCAACAATATGAAATTAAACAAAACCAAGCTGTATTAACAAAAGGAACTGTATATGCAATATAAAATGAAGACTAGCTGGCTAAGCACTAATATCCAAGGAAAGATCTGGGGTAATAGGAGATAACAAACTGAGTATGCGGTGCTGATTTTTGTGATCTTGAAAACCTGGAATGCATTTCCAGATGTGTCAAGTAACTGCAGAAGACAGTTATTCTTTGCAGCTTAGTATAGGAAGTGGAGCACTGTACCTGCTTTTAGGCACTTCAGGACATACACAGGTGAAATCTGGAAAATGTCCAGGGCAGAACAAGAAAAGGAGGCTCAGAGAGCCTGACATAGGAAAATACCAAGCTTGTTCCTTCTTTTAAAAAAGAGTAGAAAATATGGAGGATGGGGATTGATTATTTACTATGTCCATTGAAGACAGCTTAATTGGTATCAAGAAAGGCTTAAATTGGATATTGTGGAGTAAACCAACATTTTCTGATTCAATATAGTGAAGAAGTGGAAGGGTAATTTAGGGGATCAGAGTTCCAGTTTCTAGGAGTCTGTAATAACAAGTTAGGCAATTCCTGATGGATGTTTGTCTAAACATGCTCTGTGCTCTCTCTGAGCATGGAGGACCTCTTGTTTCCCCTGCCCTGTATTTGTGTTATTTTGTGACAATCAAAAGCTGGTTGTTACCATTGACATTATTCCACAGCCATATGAATATTCTTTCTCTGTTTTTTTGGGGTTTTTTTTTGGTGTGTGTCTAAATTATAAGATAAGTTCCTCTGCTCCTGTGTGATCTTAGAAGTGCCCAAGAGCCTTTCTTTGTGACAGCTGCCTCAGCTCTGTTTCTTCGTGAGCTTGCTTATTACTCAAATGGTGAGGGGTATTCAGCATCTCTGAGTCAGTCCTTCGTTGTGTTTCACAATAATAATATCTGCTATGTATGAACCTTGGATTGGTCTGATGTTTTGATTTCCCTTTAAGCTCTCTGGTCAGATTTCCATTGTGAATGTGTTTAGAAGAGAGATTATTATTATTATTTTTCTTTAATTAACATAAACAAACCTGTCCTTGCTACCCTACCTGCATGAAGAAAGGACTGAGAGGATTCAGGAGGAGCATTTCCTCAGGCTGGACAAGGGAGTGTGCTTCTGCCTGCCTGCAGCTGGGATTTGCTGCGGGAGGGCAGCCTGTGTGCCTTCCCCCGAGTACTGCTTCTGTGCCCCACCCGTGCCGGGACCCCGAGTAAATGAATGGATTTGCTTTCTGTTCTGCTGACTTCTCCTGCATGGTGATTGAGCAGCTCTGCATTGGCTGGGGAAGGATGCTGTGTGCAAGCAACCTGCCTCAGTGAGCTATGCAGATGCTCCTGAGAATAGCTGGTGGATGGAAGATGGTTTCATTCTTCTTAGTATTAAGGGAGAGGTATTTCCAGCAGTAGCATAATGCTCAGAGCAGGCATTTGCCAGGTGGTTTCAGCTCCCCCGAGGTTTTGGGATGTGAAAGGGAAGGGGCCAGGAACACACTTTTGATTCATTCCATTAGTAGATTAATTGGCACTGTCCTGGTTTAATAAGTCTCTTAGATTTCCCTGTGGAAATGGCACATGTAATTCTGCCCAGGCCACGCTCTGCACCCCTGTGTTGAAGCTTTCACAGCAGGATGCTGTGCTGCTGCAGGGAACATCTGCAAAGCAAGACTTGGTGGGGATGGGGGGTGGCAGTTTTTTTTGGTAGAGGGAGAGGTGAGAAAAATCTTTTTAGTAAAAACTGTTAAATAATGCTTGTGGGAGTGAAATAGGTTGTGATAATCTTCTTGAATTCTGCATTTTGGTGGGGACGTATTTAAAAAATCTTGCAGTGGTAATTTGATATTAGGAGGCTTTTTTTCCCCCTTCCATTTTGTATTAATTGCCAGCTAGATTGTGTTTTCCAGGAAGTCTGTGATTAGAGGACAAGGATGCTCTTCCTGATAAAGGTCAGAGGCTGCCGTCTCCAGAGGCTGTCGATAAAATGATGAGAACTGTCTAAAGGATTTTAACTGAAAACCTCAGCAGATGCTGTGCTGCTATTTACTTGGGGGGTGAGGGTGGGCAGTCCCCCATGACCTGTCCCTTCCCTCCTCTGTTTCCAAAGGCCAACCAATTGCTGGGGAGTGGATTTCGTTGCTGCTGCTGCTGCCCACACAAGAGGTTTGTAGCTCGCGGCATTTTAGGAGGAATCTGTATTTTTAACTCTTGGTGCCTGTGGATTTCCATGAGCTGCACTCTGATGTCACAGGAGTACCAAGCTGGCTTGCTGCCAGGCCCAGTGAAGGCTTACCGATAGGTTTGCATCTAATGAGACCTATTGAAATTCCTTTGCAGCTGGATTTTGTTGAGGAGACGCTTCAGGTACTACCAACAAACAGATCTTTGCATTTTCTGGTCCGTTGTTCCTGCTGCACCTGGAGAGCATGGGCTACCCTTTCTTACAGGTCAGGAGGACAGCAGTGGCTAATGTTGTCAACAGTTTGAGCCTCATCTTTATTTCTAGGGCACCTGTCACCCTGGCTCCTTGCCGTGGTCTCTCTAAGCTAAAACAGTGCTGCTCATTTCCAAGTGCTTGGAGAACAACATCTTGTTTTCCAACCATTTATGGCAGCTAGCTCTGATCCTTTGCAGGGCCTTGAGGAAGACTGGCAGGGGCCGAAGGAGTAAATGTCATGAGACTTGAGCTTTCTGTTGAAAGCTGAGATAGAGATATTTTACATCCTGTGGTATATGTAGCTGGATTTAGGTTCCTTGGTATTTCCAGCAGAATGGCATTTCAGAGCTGGGAGCTGAACTCTGACAGCAGTGTTGTCCCCAGTTGCTGTCAACTTGACCCCAGACAGAGAACTGCTGTTTTTCTTGAGCAGCTGCTGCTGCAGAACAGAGTATGGGAAAAGTGATAGTCTCTGAAATAATTTGAAATAGACAGATAGAGCTAGCCATCTGAATTTCACTCAAGAATTAATCTAATCACTGTGTAATATTCTTACTGGTTTATACTACCTAAAGGGCAGAGTTAACTACATTAAGCACAATTCAGAGCATTTGATTTCCTTCAGACTTAGACTTTGGATACAGCTGACTATCTGTGTACGAATTTTGAGGTTTCTGGGCGTCTATAATCCAGTTTGTAGTGACATTAGCATTAGATAACCATAGCAAGGCCTTTATCTGAAAGGGAACCTGCATTCTTCAGGTCACACAAGGATGAAAAAAGATTGTTCTGGTCACTGTTGCTTTCTGGAAATTTGGGAACAGGGAACAATTTAATATATTGTTGCTTTGTTATCCAAGTGAGTAACTTCTCTAGCAGTTACCATACTTATCAGATGGCGTGGCTACACTACAGAGCTTAAATTTGGATTCAGATAAAACGAGACTGTTGCATAGGACCTAGGACACAATAAATGCATGTATTGACTAGCCATAGTTGCTTCAAACCATTCATCTCATCTAAACCAAGTGTGAGTTGCTACTCATTCAGTTTGTCTGTCTTAGGGAGAGGAAGAATAAGGAGGTTGCAATAATATCTAATGGAAGAGTCTAATTTTGCCAGGATTTGATCAGAAAATGCAACAGAGTGGAATTCACAGTACTATTTGTTTGGGTGTGGGTTTTTTGGTTTGTTTTTTTGTTGTCATGGTTGCCTGTCAGAGAAAGAAGGGAAGGTGGATGAGCCTTAATGTGAGCTCAGCTGAAGGTGTTGAAGGTCACAGTATGTGACCCCAGAGACTGCAGTGATGCTGAAGATCAGATCTATAGCTGGTCTGCTCCTACGAGAGCCAAAATCCTCCTGATTCGAGTACAATCGTTGACGCAAATGCCAGTTTGTTGGGACATCGTATGTTGCAAACTGTGGATGTTTTCAGTACTCACTGCATGTGAGATCTGTTAAATGAGATATGTGCAGGTATCTACCTGTATGTTTCCTGGAAGTCCCATATTAAGTATATATACTAAAAAGACTTTGAAGAATGGATTCCCATTTGTTTATAAAGTGGGAGACCAGTAGTGTGGTTAGTCTTTACAGATACACACTTTTCTAAATTGTCTTATCCCCTTAATTCCCCGAGGGACCAGTCAGATGGAGGGAACTGTTTGCTGCAGCCATGAGAGTAATCCAGCTTAGATGGTGGTGGCAGAGGTATGGTTAAAGAGTGCTTTGCTCAGAATGAGATCAGAAACAGAATTGCATTTCTCACAACTGACCTTTGCTGATCATTGTGAATTGAAGTTCGGGATATTATATTCTATAACTAAAATTTTCTGGTAGTGTTTGTCATCTCAAAATCTTCTTCTGTATATCTATTTTTACCTCTTATGCTTTATTAATGCCTTTCACGTTTGAACAGTCTGCTGTTCCTTTATGTGGCTTGACAACTGCCAATACCCTTGTTGAAATATTTTGCTTTTAGTTCTGCTGCTGGTGATTTTGCCTGGATTTTCTTACTCCCATTATGTAATGGAAGTATCTGGAGTCCCTGACATGTGTGTTTGGTCTCTTTCCACCCCCCTGTACTTATCACAGGTTGATGCTGTGTTCCACCAAATTCTTTCAGCAGTTCGGTTTTGTTGTTTTTCAGATGTCATTCAGTGTTTATTGGTGTTACCTCTTCATTAGCTGCAGTCATTCCTTTCTTCTTTGCTGATTATATCCTTATGCCATTTCCCACACTGAAGCCCTATTTCAAGCATTCAGCTATTTTGTCTTCATTAGGTGCATAAGGCTGCTAGGTAAAGTCATGGATTATTCTTCTTCTCAGAGGGTCAAATGAAAGAATGTTACTTGAATAAAAGAAGAAATGAAGCATGTGTAAAAATAAGGATAAAAGGGCAGAATGTAGTATTTGCTAGCTGATTTCTTCCCTCTCATAGGTGTATTTACAGTTTGGGGCTTTATTAGTCTTTGAGACTCTTTAAGTTTAAGCAAATGCATTTTATATCCTTAAAAAGGGACACTAAAACCCAGTTTTCAACCCAAGCGATAAAGGATAGAATTTTATTCCTCTCTCTAGCAACTTTACCATCCCAGAATTTGTAAACTGCTTTCTAAGCCATAGTAAATTAGATCCCAGCAGTACAGGGTCTCTGTAGACAAATATAGTAGCCATTATACCTTGATATTATACCTTGATATAGTCGTATTGCCTAGGAAAATACTACTGTTATTGAAAAGGAATTTGCTCAGGGCAAGAAAGTATCCATTACTTCCTGAATAACTCACTAACATTGTTAACTTTCCTTTGCACAAACAAGCCATGAGGAGTTCCTTTCTGCAGGATGGTATTACTCTCCATCTGGATTCCCTTTTATCATCAGCAGACATAAACCAAAGTTTCAGCATATTGATAAATGCTTCTGTGGTCCAGGCAAGAGAGCTGTGCCCTGTCTTCCCCTTTCCCTACTGTTGCAATACTTTTATCTTCATACCCTTTCTTAATTTCTGGGATGTTGCTGTGCTGATGAATCACTGATGCAGTACAGCCACTTGATATGGTAAACACAGAGACAAAAAAAATGGTGTAATTATGCTGCAGCTTGATTGATGAGGTTTTGGAAGCAGTTTCCTTCTTGCTAGCTGAAGTCTCACACCTTGAACTGGTGCCGTCAGTTCATCCTTTGGTATAGCTTCCTTTGTGGACTATGAAGAGATGAGTTGTTGATGTAGGAGCTGAGTTGATTTTTTTTTTTTAATTTATGACTTCCTCTTCATAATCCACAGCCAATGAAATACCCTATTTAGCACTGACAAGTCCAGGGCACAGAAGAATCTTTCCGCCCTTTATCAGTTCAACTGGGTATTGTACTCCTGCTTTGACACTAAAAATAGACTTTTGTTGGAATTTGTTGCTGTGTAATAGCTTTCTGCTGCTTTATGGAAAAACTGAAGGGAGATCAAACTTCTTTCACTTTATAAAGATATTAAGGGAGTTATTAGCTAACCAAACTTCAAAAAAGATATATTTAAATACCAGGGTTGGAGCTTGCTCTGTTTCCCTCTTACAAGTATCTAAATATATTTGCTATATGCCAGTTCAGTGTGGACTTCAGACTAGATCCATGTATGATAGAATGCAGAAGATACAGCCTGAAAATCAAGCCTAGGATGGCAACACAGCAACAGAGAAGCTCTCACTTATGTAGATGTTCAGCTTGCTAGATTCTCATCAGAAGGTATTGGAGGATTGCAGACTTCACTCCTGGTCCACCATTGTAAGGCTGACAGGTATAATTCATGGAAATTCCCACTTGGCTGCCCAAACTCACGTTTGCTATATCCTGGGAGTGGCTGCATAGTCATTCTGTTTCTGCAGATGAATGCCCAAACTGGAGCTGTGAGAATTCCTTACATCTAAATGCTTGCATGCTCTTCAGTGTTTAACTTTGAATTCTCTGGCTTCACAATTTAGTTTTGTTCATGTGAGTGTTCTTGGTTTTAATTTAAAAGTGTATTTTTGGGAGCATGCTTTCAGTGAAGTACCTTTCCTAGTTACTGAGCTTTTTTGTCTTGAAGAATTGACAGTGCCTTCCAGAATAGTGCTCTTGAGCATAGTTGTGAGGAGAGGAAAATCCCAAACAAACTCGAAAAAGCTTTTCTTGGTTTCCTTTTCTTTTTTTTTTTTTTTTTCTTATGTACTTGAATGATAAGTGTATGAATTGAGATCTCCTGAAGTTTATTTAAGGACTTAAGTTTAATTACTGTGATAAGTCAGTAGCAAGACAGTCCTTAAAAATTGTTGGGTTTATTTGCATGTCAGGATGTTTTACTTTTTCAGGCTTTTTGCTTTTTGTGGAAGGTAAACTAGCCCTTGCTAGGTTGCTTTTAAATAAGCAGTCTCTTTTCCAAAGCCTCTCACTGTGCCATACATGCAGAAGGGAAAACAGGGAATCCAGTTTTCCTGCCATGAAATGGGTTGCTATCTAACAAAATGCTGGGTTTTTTTCTTGTAATATGCCAATGTTTGGCTTATTTGCTTGGCAAAACATCTGAGCGGAATTGTGGTATTTTTCTGGATGATTTATTGTATGCACTTTGTATTCTTGCTTCCTTTCATAAACAGGATAATGCAGAGTGAGGCTTCCTGGCGTCCTTTAGATGCTGAGAGGAAATCTACCTTGTGGCTCAGAAATTCTGATAATCAGAGATAATCCAGGATCCTGAGCAGAGGCAGTCTCACAAATGAGCAGTACTCTGCCGCCAGGGTAGTCTCCAGTGGCACCCAAAGGAGCAAACCAACCTCAAAGAAGATCCTCCTGTCTCCACAGGAGCTGCATGTGTGCCCAGGGCTGCCTTCTGTGCCTCTCTCCAGATAGCTTCCAGCCCTATCTCTAATCTTCTTTAAAAACACCAAAACAAACCCCAAATAAAAATCAACCAGTCAAAGCAAATAAAACTCCTCAAGACACAAGGCATGCCCAAACCCACGACTAGCAGAGGTCTGTTTCCCCTGTTCTGTTCCTGGGGCCTTTTGCTGGAGTCAGATAAGCCATGGAAAGCAGCCACTGAATTGGAGAAACTTCCCTCTGGGCGCTGTAGAGCATGTTGCTTTTCCAACTCCAGTCATGGTTGATGGTTCTTGAAATGTTTGCCATGGTAAGACAATGATTGAGTCTTCATCCTCAGTCTGAATCCAGCTTCCGCATAAAATGTGGACAGTCAGTGTGGCTTTTGGCTGTGAGGAACTGCTTTCCTTCAGTTTAAAATTAAATTTCACTCTTCAACCTGCTGCAATCTCCCATCTTCAACGGTAGCGCTGCTTTCCTGATGCAGTCTTCTGGTATGATGGAGGCTGGTCAAACTCAGTGAGCAGCACCAAGGCTTTAATAACAATGGGCTGCAAGAAACGCCTGCATTTGCAGTTGCCATTGAGTCACAGTTGTACTTTTGGCTTTATGTCAGGTTTAATGTTAGTGCTGTAGTTAGGGCCTATTAGAGCTCCAAGTGCAGGTGATGCAGTTCAAAGCAGACTGCAGACTTTCCCGAGTGTCCACATTTGAATATGTTGACAGCTGTAGTACTGTTAAAACCCACTTGTTACCTGGTTGCATCCCTTTTGTTTGCAAGCTCGAGAGAGCTAGATAAGAAAGCCGCAGAGCTGTTTGTTGGGTAGCTATTGGAACATCTTCCTTAGTTACTGCTGGAATGGACGGCATTTTGTTATCACAGACTGCAACAGCTGACTTTTCTCCAGATATAGAACAGAAATACATATTGAATGCTTTGGCTCTTTCTTCAGTATTGGGAATGTTTCTTCCTTTTCCCCATAGTAGCAGATCAATGCAGTTGCTGGGGTTTCCATTCTTAAGAAGCTTTAAAAACACATTGTCATTTTCCAGCTCTGACTATGGATTTTACGTCTTGTCGCTAGGATTCCCTTATAAATCTTATTTTTTCCCGTTCTAATTTCCGTTCTATTTTCTTCTCTCAGCTTTTCTTTTTTTTCATTTGCTAGAATATATACAAATGTTCAAGTGCAGAGATGTGACAGGGAAGCCCAATTAAGCAATCTGTCTAGGAAAAATATGCCACTGCACCTCTGGTCCCACTCAAGTGCTGAGTATGTATGTAGATGCTTTGTTTTGGTCTCTCTTCTTACACACATCCAGATGCAATTGTCACAATCATTTTTAACTAAGCCGTGGCTAATTTATATTTTTACAATTGATTGCTCTTTTCTGTCACGATGGAATCTAATACGGACTTACTCATTTTCAATGTAACACTTCTTGAACTAAGAAATTGTTTTCTCTAATTCAGCAATCTGGAGGGTGTTCTTTGACACCAGCTCCCCTATGCCTCCCACAAGTGATATCACATTAGAAATTCCAGATGATCAGATGGGATTTTCCCTCTGTTATGAAGAGGTGCTCATCTAGCCACTCATCCTGTGTGCTATCTAATATGATTTCAGTAGTGTGTAGCAGACACACGAGCTCATACCCTGTCTTGAGCTTTATCTGCTAGAATGTTAATCCACGAGCATTTGAAATCATATGCCTCTGAGACACAATCAGCTGGAAATGGATAACATCTGTTTGAAACTGTGCTGTGCCCATTCCCTGTTTGCCCACTTGGATCTTTCCTAAATAGGCTAGAACTTTCTGTAAATTATTTTTTAAGCACTTGTCTTATTTGAAACTTATATACCAGCAGTATATTTGGGTTGAGTTTATGCACATCACTGAGTAGTCACAATAATTCCTATATGTAATTAAGGCTTTTGATATTGGTACAGGTAGATAGAAACAGGTAGATTTTTTTTCCATTTTTCCCAGTGTCTCTTACAAATACCTTTATGCAAGATTAAATATGCAAGATTAATTGCTCCCTTTTTTCTCTTTTTCATTTTGTTACTTGCTAAGACCTTCCTTACTTCTCTAACAAGCATTCAAGTCTTTGTAGACTGCTTTCTTCCCCTTTCACTTTGATTTACACAATAGCCTGCCATCAGAGAACAGGGACCAATATTTCACTAGGCTACAGCTCTGTGAACATTTTTCTCATAGCTTGGTATATATTAATTTTAAAATCTTTTCCTTTTTACTTTTAATCCTTTCTGAGACATGAAACTTCCTTAGGAGATAATGTGTATTTTCAGACACAGCAGCCTTTACAAGCTCCCTGACACATATCCTGTAAACCACTGTCGTTAGGATTATGGCAAAGCATTTGCAGGGGATCCTAGCTACCTGTGTGAGAAGCCTGTCTTAGTCATGTCTGTCCTTGTTTTTCTGGAATAAGATGCATTGACTTACTGTTGTCCTCTTGCTCCTTAGAGAATATTCTCATGGTTTTTTAGAATAAATTTTTCAGAAAGAAATGTCTTGTATGGATACTTTTTATATACCAGCTGATGTAGTTGAAAAATCTGGAAAAAAAGCATAATGAAGACCTAATAACTCATCTGGTTGTTCCCCCCCCCCCCCCGCATTGTATCAACCAAGCCAAATCTTTTTCTTGTAATCTGAGGCTAAAATGGCACTGCTACCAGTGCTGCAGCTGTGGATAGTCGTGGGCATGCACTTTATGTTCTTCATGTTGGTTTGAACCTCTAGGCAGCAGCAGCTCTCTTGAAGCAGGGTAGTGGTGCCCCTCGAGTTCTCCCATAGCCTCATTTCCTGACCCGTCTCGGGTACTCCTCTCAGTGCTCAAGAATACTGAGTGTTGACAAACCTGCTCTTGCAGTTCATCAAACAGGGCTCCTGCTCCAGGACAATGGTATTACATCACCAGAATGCTGCTGCTCTCAGTAATCTTCCTGTGTGCCTTCCATGGAGAGGTCTTGTAGCAAGATTGATAAATAAATTTTGAGGTAGTATTTAGATGATTCAAGAGGGGGATTCATGGGTCTTGTTTTGATTTGAAGGTTGAATGTGACCTGCACAATGTAGAATTGCTGGGATGATTTGTAACAAGCCTCAGTTGTTGAAATTAACAAACAGGCTTATTCTGAAAGTTATTTCCTTTCCCTGAAGGTGGCCTAAAGGATGAGAGCTTGGGGAAGAAGGGGAAGAATTGTTTTTCCTTTTTTTTATTTTCCTATGTTTTTAATTAGGGAAGTTTTCAAGCTTAGTTTTAAGACTCATCCTTTTCAAGTCTTTTGTAGGAATACATATGAAGTAGGATTTATTTGAGTTTGCTCACCTGGTCCACATCTTCTCTCTTTCTCCCCTGCACACAAGAAATCTCAGCTTTCACTAGAATCACCATAGGATCATTTTTAAATTGTGATTCTGGATCAGAAGAAAACCTTGAAAATGCCATCAAGGTTATCTGGTGCAGAAATGTCTGCTTCAATCTGCAGACTGGCTGAACTAGTCGCTGCTGCTGGTATGACCCTACTTCAGAGATGTTAACAGAAGTGTCTAATCGTGATGCAAATGTCAGCATTGCTGCTGTTTCGCTCCTCTCAGAGCCTTTGAGAACAGGTTTGTGGATCACACGCTTCACTCTTTGGAGACTGTGGTGCATAGGCTTTGGTGCAGTAAGTGATTTTTAGGAACATTGTTTTTCACCCTCTCAACCTGACCCATTGTGGAAAAAGGTGAGGGCAGATGGGAGACCTAAGCAATGCCATAATGGAACAACCCTGTGCAATCCCAGCTTTCTGGAGGAGATCTTGCTCTTTTCCCTGAGCAGCAGGGCTTGGGTTTTCTGGGCTGGAAAATTGAGTGTCGTCTTGCTTGTCTTTAACTAGTAGATCCCTATGACTGCTGTATCCTGGTAATGGGAATAAACCTTTTCTCCAGGTTTCTATTTGGGACTGCAGTGACAGTCATGTATTTATTTCCTTAGAGCCCTTTGGCATCTCATGTGCTCAGGCCTGCTCCTGTGACAAGCCTGCCTTGGGGTGTATCTGTGGCTTGCTGAAGGTAAGAGGAGCCTAGGGAGTGCGGAGCACATCTGGGCTGTCTGGACTGGCTGTGACAGGAGGCCCATCCATTTCTCACCCCGTGTAGACAGGGCCTGACTTGTGTGGAGCCTGACGCGTGCTTTGCTCCAAGCCTCCTGGATTGCATTTAAGTAATCTGTAAGTAGAGGAAGCAGAGGTGATGTGTGGAATAGCACCATTTCTATATCTTTAGCTAAGATAAAAATATTTCTTCAAAACTCATTTCCAAGGAGACCAGTGCCTCAATGAAAACACTTTTTAATTTCTGCTCCCCCCCACCCCCGGTTGAGATGAGGCCATATTTAACTTAGCATTTGGAGCCCGGCAAGGGAAGTCAATTCTTCATTTTGAGGTGGGAAGGGAAGGGGGCGAGAAACCCGTTTTCCTAGTTTGGAAGAGCGGTTTAACTGATTAATGAGATGCGAGGTGACACTCATCCTGTGGCATCGGGCACGGGGGATGGGACGAGGATTTGCTTGTGTGAGGAAGGCTTGCTGGCGCTTGTCGAAGGAACTTGGGCGAGTGTCTTTTGCTCAGCGTGCCTTTCCTGGGGCAACCGCCCCACCGGCAGAACTTTGCAGTCCTGAAATTGGAGCAGGCTGGGAGTGCAAGTGCCCCAGTCAGACTTGGGGGGAAGCTGCCTCCAGGCAAGTGGGAACCCGATACACTCTGAGGAACCGGAGCCAGCTGCCGCTTTCCCTTTAGCAATATGCAAGTCTGTAAAATACTCATGTGGAGCCACCTGCGAAAACAGATTAACCCCTTTATCTGTGTCGCTTCTTTTCCCGAGCTCACGCCCACAGTGGTTGTTTTTCCTGAGGGAGCTCCAGGGCTGGCACACATGGATTTTCTCCTTAGCTTCAGGATCCCCATAGTTATGCTCCTTGATGCCTGTCAGTGGTTAATGATTAAATACAGCTACTGAATTGTGACCGAACTTGGGGTGTTGATTAAGGGTGTAGATGAAGATGTGCAGAACCTGCCTATGGCACCCTGTGTGGCTTCTGCATCTACGGATGATTCCTGGAGGAGCAATTAGTGGGTGGGGGGGAATGAGTCGTCACCCCCTAGTGACCTTGGNTGAGGATGGGGGGAGAAACTCTTTCAAGAAAAGCTGGATGCAAAGTTGTTTTTCCAGAAGTGGCACAGTTACTCAAGTTTCTGGTGGAGTATGGAAAATAATGTCAGGAAAAATATGTGTTAAGTGTTATATAGATCCAGCAAGCAAAGTAGTAGCTTATACAAAGGCGTATGTATTTTCAGCCTTTGAGCAAGGACTGGGATTTCCACTGGAACAGTCAGCTTTTAGGCTGCTCAGCTATCAATGTGTAGTTTTGTCTGCTCCTGGGCACCCTTCAGATCAGCAGTTTGCCCTTGGGTTTCCTTACCCAGACATGTGAGGTAAAGAATAGTTGGGTCCCAAGTTTTGGTTTGATTTTTTTGTTTGTTTGTTTTTGGTTTTTGGTTTTGTTTGTTTGTTTGTTTTTTAAACCCTTGTTTGTTTTTGGTTTGATTTATTTTTTTAAAACAAACCTCACTCAGAGCGAGAGGGCTCTTTCTGCCTCTGGCTGCTTTGAGTTCGACTCCCCATCACTCCCAGGAACAAACACTGGTTTATTTTAGCAACAAAGCAAGCCTTGGAACCCAGGCAGAAGGATTTGACTTCCCTCCTTTGCACATACACACACTATCTTTGTTGCAGGGTAACCTGATTCTGCACAGGGGTATGCACACTTGTCTGGTTTTGTCCAGCAGGCCCTGCTGGCAGGCACGTCCACCTTCTGTGCTCAGCCCTTTGCCACAGCCTGGTGTGTGGGACCTCCACCTGGGGTGCTGGTTTTTAGGGAGAAAGACTGGGCAGGACCCATGGCTCAGCTAAGATTTGTGCTTGGTTTGGTGGGTGGGGTGAGAGAAGAAGTAATTCAGCCAATGCTGCTGCTGATCTTAGATAAGGAATAAACTATGGAGATGTTCCTTACTCTGAAGAAATGGGGAGGATGAATGTGGGAGCAGTGGAGAGCTGCCCTGCTGTCTCACCTCCTGTGCTGAGGGGTGTGTGAGCACTCTAGTATAAAACAGAGGTGTTAGCCCGCCTAAAGACCAGCTTTGGCCCAAAACATGAAGCAGTGACCTGGATTCTTGAAAGAGGGTTGAGTTTTGGGATGCTTGCCAATGGATGAACCTCATGGGCTGCTGCTTCAGCTTACACCCTGAACTTCAGGCAGCACCACTGCTGTGTTTCCTTTGCAGTTTAACTTCAGAGAAGTGGGGAAAATAAATATTAAATACTTGAAAAGCTGAAGGGGGTTTAAAGGCATCATCCGGGCACTCTGCCATGATAATTAAAAAAAAAAATTAGTGAATTTTTGCTATCTAGATATGCTCTTTCCCTTCTCAGTACAGTTTACACTATTACTTCTGGGGAATCTTCTCCTTGGACCTTTCAGGGACCTTTTCCTCCATGCCCATTTATGTTTCTGCTTTAAGCTCTTTTTATCCTGACAGGCTACGTAACCTTTAGCGGTGAGAACAAGGAGCCTCAACTGACAGATCTGGTTTGGTGTGGGGTTTGTTGTGCCTCAGCTGTGCCAGTTTCTTGTTTCCCTGCTCACAGGTTCCCCTCTGCCTCTCATTCTCTTCTTGTTGCCTGTGCTATCTTTTTTTCTGTTCTGTGCCTCTTGTCCTTGGAATGTCAGGACTTCAGTAGATGCATGGAGATTTGTACTGAGTCATTCCTTAATTCAATGCATGAAGTTACATTAATGCAATGTTAAATTTGAGGTTTTAAATATGCAAGTCCTGAAATCCAGAATTAAGATTCCCACAGCAACCATTATGTTTCTCCCCCAGCCCCCCACCCCCCAGGCATGCCTGTTACAGAATTATCTTCTTTGAAGAGATTGTGCTATATTGAGTGCTGTCAGGTTTGACAAATAGTAAAATAAAAAGGAGAATGCACCTTCCTCTGTAGCTGTGGTGTGGTGTGGATACTGAGCCCAGACATACAGGCTACCTGCAACATCACAGTCCCTGATTATAAAGCTGTCTCTGGAATGAAGTGGTGGTGTAGCCTTGGTTCAGTTTGACATTCCTGCTTGCTGAACTGTATTCCCTCGGGTGAAACTTGTTGCAGGATACTCTTAAATATTTGAGAGCCTTGTAGACTGCAGGAGATTGTAGGCTGTGGAGAGCTGGAGAGTAGGAAACTTAAAATATCTCTTGTGATGACCTAATGCTTGGCATTGTGAGCGAAGTGAAGGCAGCAGACTATCTGTGCTATTAAATATCAAGAGAGACTATTTATCTTAACACTTTTGTTGTGTATGATGCAGTTGTATAAAGTCTTTCTGAGGCAGATATGGTATGATAGTGTCTCTGATGTTGCAAACCGTTTGAGTGTATTGTAAGTGTTGCAACTCAGGGTGGG